>JAFEMH010007353.1:0-93108 GCA_022495995.1 Adenophora triphylla var. japonica
ATCCCCCTATCCTATTTTGACTCAAGGTTCGAAATAAAATACTTAAGTAATCATGACGAATGATTTTTTTATTGATCTAGGTACAAACATTTTACTAAAATCATTTTTTTTGAAAGATTTTAAAATCGTTCAAAAACTTAAATAAATGATCCTAATAAAATAAAAGAGCAAAATAAATAAATCAAATTGGAATACACATAGAAAAAAAAACAAAAAAAAATATCCAATTCAATTTTTTTTTTGAAAGAAAGAGTATATATAAACCCTAAACCTTTTTTTAAGGAGTATACTAAATAATTAAAAAAACGAAAAAATGGTCATTTATTTATAATCGATTTTTCTCGTTAAAAAATATTAAAAAAACTTAAGTCATCTCGTAAAGAAATAATATTAAAAAGAAAAATAGGAAGGAGAAAATGGAAAAGGAAGGTTAAAAAAGAAAATAGGAGAATGTTTAATTCCACTCAACGATCACTTTTTGTAACTTTAAATCCGAACCACCACTTACGCAGATAAGTAAAGTTTTTGACCTTATATCAGACATAGACCAAGTATTCTCTTACCCGTGTCACCTACACGGTGACAAGACACACACCAAAGCAAAACGATAAAATCGTCTTCCTCTCAAAAAAAAATAAAAAATAAAAATATACAAAATATTCTCGATGATTACTTTGTTCCATAATCACCATTTGAATTGACGGAGGGTGGTTTGTTTGTGGTAACTCGTCGTAGAGAATATGAGGAAGTCGATTATCCCACCGATATCCATCGAGGGTAAAAACATTTTCTTTAATTCCCATTTTGCCAATTAATCTTTTTCGTAACCCCAACTCCATTAATCATATAAATAATTAATAATAATCTATAATATAATACACAGAGGCTTTAACCGCCTCTTATCTCCGGGGTATAAGCCATGGCCGAGATTGATTCTGAGCAAAGTGATCTAACAAAAATTTCAAAATTATCTAACTTATCCCACTCCCTCGGTTGCCGTGTCACAAGAAACACACCTCACGTCCAATTCACTTCTACTACACCTGGTTACTCTTCTCCTCCAAAATCGATCGCGTTAAAAGAAAAGCCGTGGAAAGACCGCCTACCCGACCGGGAGCCCTTCTCCTTCTCCATGACCAACTCTCAAACGGATTTTCCGAATCATTTCTCTCCCAATTCCTACTTCTCCTCCTCGCGCCTCCTAATCTCCCAAATCCTTCTCTATTCTCAAGCGTTTCAATATACCAAATCCCTTTCCAACTCTATTTCCTCCATGTCCGAATCTTCCTCCCTCGGACACCCTCAATCTCTCAACTATCCGCGTCATACCGGATCCTCGCGCTATTATCTCAGATATATTTATTGCCTCCCCCAATTTCTTCGCGGCAGTAAACTATTCTCGATTGAAAGCAATCACCGAGAGAGCAAACACTTCTTTCCGTTTCTCTATTTTCCTTACTGTCAGGTACGCTTTTCTCCACCTCTCTCCCTCTCTCTCTCTTTACTTTTTAAGTGGTTGATTTTGTTCCACTTAGGGGCTACATTTAATTTTCTTTCCCCATCTGCAACCTTCCCCTCAATCTCTTTTGGTTACTGGGCTGTTTATTTGCAATCGTGTGTTGTGTTTATAAAATCGTGGTGGCCGTGTGTTCATTCTATTTGTAGATGATGTTTATAATGAGTGTTCAGTTTCGAGGGGTGGGGTTGCATGATGTGCCTCGGGTCATTAATCCGTTTATTGCCGATGTGTGCTTCGTGAATTTTTCTCTTCAAATGTGGCCATGGCACAGCCGCAAATCTCCACAACAACTTCCACGTTATTATACCACTCCAAACAACTCCGGGAATAAGTTATTCACCTCTCAGTAACCAAACAAAATCCATTAGTTATCTATACAAAATCTACTACCGCAATAATATCACCTGAATAGCTATCCGTCCCAAATTGAATGTTTTTGGACATTCATTTTGGGACGGAGGGAGTAGAAAACATGCCTTTGTGTGAGCCGTGTTTTGAGTTTCTCCTTTGGCACCGCCGTGGAGCTTCAACCATCGAACCTGAAACCGGCACAGCTTTTTACCTCGCAATAGTTGCATACAAACCATTAAATAGATGTCTTATTCGTATGTTATATATACGTGTGTGTGTATATATATATATACATATATATAGTATATATATATATATATATATATATATATATAGTATATATATATATATATATATATATATATATATATATATATATATATATATATATATATATATATATATATATATATAGCTTCATATATACATATCAAGTTCTTATAATGAAGATTATAGAACAATCCGTATGTATCTTTTTGCTTTGCTGCCTTCTCGATCTCGGCTCAAATGGGAACTCATGATATTATCTTTTAAATCGCGAAAAATTATGCAGAATTACTCCCTCCTGTCCCACTTTTTTGGAACACTAGACAAAGCTTCTTGGATTGAGAAAGTATAATAAATGGGACGGACCAAAAAGGAAAGGAAGGATTCTTTTGCCTTATATACACTTGAAGATCCTAAACCCCTTTTCCGCAGAAGCTATTCTCGATTGAGCAATCACTTAGCGAGCAAACACTTCTTTTCGTTCTCGATTTTCTGCTTGGTTCAGGTACGCTCTTTCTCTTACTTTTTAGGGTTGATTTGCTCCACATATTTATTTGAATGCTTGAACCCACATCTCGCTAATTCAATCCTAGGTATATTTTTTTCAATATGATTTCTTCTTCGCTATTGCTCCGTGAAAGGTCCCCTTAACTGCAGCCTAGAAAGTCCAATGAACCACTAATCTTTCATGTTTAATTTTCTGGGTATCAATAAGTTCTGGACTCTTGAGACATCAAAAGGATAATGAATAAATAAGTTTTTTGGATTCTTTACTGAACTGGTTTGTGATAAATATGATGAATTTCTATGTCAGGCCTCTATTTGCAAATAGTTTGCTAACATCATTCGCACTCTGCTAGATTATGTTGGTTGTTTTTCATTATTTTATTTCATGATAATCTTTTTTGATTTTCTTAAATTTTATTTTCGTTCATCCTGATGACGGAATTTAGTACGGACTACGGACAGTAATGGTCTTTCTATGACATTTTAGTAAGAAATATTTCTAAGGAAATTAAATTTCTAGCTGAGATTCAACGCATTACTCTGTTCTTTTGTTTTGGGGGCTATTTCGATCTAATTACCGGATATTGGTTGGATTCTTTTGTTGCAAATCAAATTGATGATGCAAATGATTACAGGAAGATTTTAAAATGTGGCCAGTTCTTTTGTTTTTGGGGTTATTTCAATCTAATTGCCGGATTTTGATTGGAAATATGGTTTTTCAATTGATGTTTTGGTTGTACTAGAATTTTTCATTACTATTGAGTTGTTGCAAATCAAAGTGATTGATACTGTGCCGAATTCATTGTACGACAAGCTAATGAAATTGAATGATACATATAGGGAAATGGATTGACTACATGTGAGGACCCCCGACCCGAACCTACACGTGTCCCGAGCCGGAGCGTCCCCAAACTAACTCCAACTTTCTAAATTTTTAAAACTTTGATTTAACTTACAAACTTAAACATACTTAACATAACCATTTCAAAATAACTCCACTCCTTTCCACATTGGAGTAAGAGTTGAACAACTTTGAAAGTAACAAACAGTTTTAGTTACAAAAGATTTCGGTTATAACGTAGAAACTAAGTTTTATATATACAAACTCCATAAAGGAACTATACCAAAATACATCTTCTACGCAAACCTATACATACCCTGACAACCTCAAAATATTACTTCCAAACTCCTTTCCGTCCTTACTTGACCGGTCCGCCTGTCTCGGGATCTAAAAATATTAAAGGAGAGGGGTGAGAATAAATCTCAAAGAAGCTATTATGAATGCAACAATATGCCAAGTAAGATGCAACACATAACAAGTTGCATATAACACATTGGAAAAGTCAGAACACTTTACATTACCTCGGTTTACCTTTTTTCCGTCTCGAACAATAGTCGTACAACATTGGAGATAAAATCCCAAAATTTAGCGAATCGCTTGAGCATTATTCACTTTTTATAAGCACCCAATGCTTTCAGGAACCATATAAGATAGTAGCAACTCGTAAGGCTTTTGGCTCAATACAGATGCTATAACCCCAACCTGTGGCCACAGGAGGGGACGAACACAAGTATAACATAATCCGATCACATTAGGTCACACTTTCCATAATTGATCGTATTATGCTATACCTCCAAACATCAGCTGATTAACACAAATTCAAGCACATAATAGTTACTTGAAATAGAATCCACAAAGAGGGATAATAAATATAACCACATGGTAAATTATACTCATGTTCAACAATATCATAGTGCAACATTTATTTAATACACTATGCATAGCACAATCAATGAATATGTATGCAAGTAAGGTAACAAGGTATCATCAACCAACCCTACATAGTCAATATACAACAATACATGGCCCCTATAAAGACCCAAGCTCAATTTACCAAGTTTGAGTCACAATGGTTAAGTTACCAAACAAGGCTGCCAAGAGTTTTCCAAGCAATATTTAAAGTACTTCCATAATTCCATTTTGATCAATTAAGATGTCATTGTGGTAGCCAAAATATTCTACTTTAATCTAGGTTAAAGAGGATTCCTTTTGGTTCTAGTTCGATAGGTTTAAACAGCTCTAAAGTTGGTTTAAAGTCACTGTGCCAGTGGCACGACTCGTGCTCCAGGGCACAACTCGTGCCCATTTGACCTTCCCCAGATTCATGCGTCCCTAGCAAGGCACGACTCGTTATTCCACAGGGCACGACTCGTGCCTTAGGGCACGACTCGTGCCATTTCAGCCCCAAGTTGATCAGAACGAATTAACCCCAATTCCACGAGTCGTCTTCACGAGTTGGTCATGGGCACGACTCGTGCCACGGCCAGATTTAGGTATCAGCAGCAGCTTTCAACCAATAATTCAAGAAAACCAAAATCCCAAACCAAGCTTCCTCTATTTCCAGTGAACATAAGAAGGTTTACTAACGTTCCTAATATCATTATACACCATTTAAACTCAAAGTAGCATCAACCTAGGCTACTCACAAATTGATTTCCTACTCATTTCACCACCACATTTCAAGTTTACATTCATAATCTAATTTAACTCATTTTCCTTACACTCTTTATCACCTTCATGACAACAACATATATCTAGGTCATTACTCCATTTCTCAACTTCAAGAAAGGGTCCTAGCATCTCAAATAACAATTTCAACAACAATATCAACATCAAATAATTCATGAACATTTAATTGAAGGAAAGTCATAATAAATCACTTTAGCAATATGAGATGGAACAAGGATTTTCTTAGCTTGATGTGCTCCCCTCAAGTTTCCGAACACGAAAGTACAATCTGATTGAAAAATGGAGAAGAATTGAATTTACAAAGAATTTGGAAGGAGAGATTTTTAAGAGAGAGCTTCCACGGAGGAAAATGGAGAAGAATGAAGAAGATGAGGGAGGAGTGGGGAGGTCAATGAGGAAGGTGAGTGAAAAGGGGTAGGAGTATGGCCTCCCATACTCCAATTAATTACATCTTTCCAATAATAGGCCATCAAGCCCTCCAAGTTCTAAGGTATTAAAACTAAACCCCTACTCCAATTCTTTACCCCACACACCTTGACCTCATTTCATATTTTATTTATTTTCTATTATTATACTTCCCCAAGATACTTTATTTTATTTCCCTTTTAATCCTAAGCGCTTTAAAATTATTTCCCAACCATCTCATCCTAACATGTAGAAAATCAAAGACATAAAATGAACACATAAAGTCAACAATAATATAAAGCATATAATATGATACTAAAATAGTGCCTAGGGTTAGGGTCGTTACACTACTGATATGGATTGATCGAAGTCACAATGAGGAGTGTCTCAAGTAGGAGGTCCAGATCCGTTTGAGAGCAAGATAGTTTGAAATGTGGAAAAGCTTATATCAAATTGGGTACATATCTTTACGATCATAAAGCATGCATTCGGGTCGATGATTGCTACATTTAAATTATTATTATTATTATTATTATTATTATTATTATTATTATTTTTATTATTATTATTATTATTATTATTATTATTATTATTATTATTATTATTATTATTATTATTATTATTATAATAATTATTATTATTATTATTATTATTATTATTATTATTATTATTATTATCATTATTATCATTATCATTATTATTATTATTATTATTATTATTATTATTATTATTATTATTATTATTATTATTATTATTATTATTATTATCATTATTATTATTATTATTATTATTTTAAGATCATCGATAATTTTGGAGTTGGAACGTAGTCATAAGTTCGGCGTATAAAGTCATTGATCACGGTCCTCTTTGTAAAGCTTCAAGGTTGGCAGACAGCTTGTCAAACAAGTTGTTCATCCGGTATCTCGTGCTTGGCGAGAGGCTTCATCAATATAGGCAAGGCCGCTTCGGCCAATTCTAGTCAATAAGGCTGGTGTTAGGCTTCAAATAGCTCGCTTATTTTATCGGGAATCGCTTTGATATATGTGATATCAGTTAGGCTACTCAACAATACTCCCTCTCGTCCCGTTTCACGGTTCCTCGCTAGTATTTAACAACGGCAACTACATGCTTAGGAAGTAAATTTATACTCATTACGTAAGCATTAACTACTCCCCATAGCAGCTTAAGAGCAGCTGACACCGCCAAGCCTAATCTCACTCTCACAAATAGCTACACTAACTCTCCTACTCTTTCCCTTTCTCCAATAACCCCGGAAGACTCTAATACCTCATCCCCTTCCTCGCCTCATCCCAAAGGTTTCACAAACAAGAGGTCTTCGATTGCGACATAAAGGATGCATTTATAAGTTGAAATTATATGCTAAAGCCCACCAAGAAATTGAATTTACTCGTGTGTAATATTTATAGGTGCAAAATGAATTGAAGTTCGATGCCGCAGAAATGTGCTTATCAATCTTCCTCCACGTGGCAGATCGATCACCCGGCTTCGACCAAAACAGAACCCACGACTAGCCGGATGTGTCTCCGGCGAAGACACTTAGCGCAGAGTAAGATTACGGTTGTATAAAAACTCAAAATGTATTGAATAATGAACTCGTAATACAAAATGGCGCTTACCTTCACCGTTTGTAAGCGATGAAGTATTTATAGCAAGAGTGATGTATTTTTTGGGGAGGCAACATGTCCTCCGAGATTATAGCGGCAAGCATTTGGTCGCGGGCACGTTGCCTATAAATCTGGTCCCCGATTTCCAGGATGTAGTCGCGAGCATTGATTAACCAAATAAGCCTAAGTGTCGTGTCGTCACTGGCTGAGTTAGGTCGCAGGTCGCCACTCGTGGAATGGTCGACCCGACCGTCTGCAGAGCATGGTTCGTACCCGAATTGTAGCATGGATCATGAGGTCGGACTGCCAGGTCGACCCGTAGGTCGGACTCACGGGCTTAGTCGACCGACGTGTGAGACGGGCCTGGCTTTGCTCCAATTGGGCCACCCTACGAGAATGTGGGCGCCGATGCTATCTCGTGGATTGGCTTTACTTGTTTGGCCCAACTCGACACTTTTGGTATGTTCAAAGGCCCCCAACTTTCGAGTTGACTTCGTCGACTAAAGTTAAGAAGATTTCTTTGCCAAAAATTGCTTTACTCGAAGGTCGATACTAGTCTTCAAGTAGGTCGACTATGCATGACGCTGCAACATCCCCGATCGCTGCGATGAACGGGAGATGAAGGAGCGTCGATTTTGTAATGATTACAGCTTCCGACGTTTGGAACTCCTTCGAAAACCGCCGCCTTTAATTTTGGAAAATTAATTTTGATTTTCCTTTCCCTTTCCAAATTTAGAAAATATAAATAGAAAAAATCCCTCTTCGTTCGTAACTTTTACCGCTCTAAAACTTCTTCTTCTCCAGCGATAATCAAGGGATTGCAAAGAAGATTTAAATCTACCTCTCTACTCAAAGAACGAACCTACTTTCGCAATTAATTGAGGTATTTCCTTCGTATCTTTGCTTTAGTGGTTTTAATTTATGTATTGTTCTCCGTTTCCGCCAGCGGCTAGGACCTTTAGTCGCGAACCAGGAGCGTGGTACGGTTACCGTACCGTTAACCGTAGGCATGCAAGAATGTGAACGCGTGGAGCTGGAGAGTGATGTCCCCGGATGAGTGTGCCTCCATTTTGACTAGTTCGGGATTGAATTACACCGAGATAGTGGCTGCCCATTGTAGGAGAAATTGAAAATGTGGTGATCGACGACTCAAATGTTTGTCGCTTTCATCTATTCCATTGAATTGCTTCGACCATATCACCTTGTTTTATGTTAGTGACGTCCAAAAGCCCTCCTTCCTTAGAAATAGGATAGGTTTCCTGTGGGAGCTCTAGGTCGTCCTTAGGTAGGTCGACCGAACATGATCATAGGATCCGACTCCCCGCTTCCTCTTTTGCTTGTACAGATATGACGACTCAAGAAGTGGAACGCCGCCTCAACTTCTTCCTCGGTCCCTCGAATTGTCAACGCATTTGGGCCCAATGTGGTGCCAGTGCAAGAATGAGAGGGGCTATGCTCCCCAAGGGCCATCGCGTGGCACCGAATTTGCCTTCTAGTGTACAAAGTATGATCAAGGATTTCTCGCGAAGTCAACCCGCTGGATTACCAGGTAACCATATATACCTGTATGAGTTCATGAAAAGTATAGGTCGACCTTCACTAAGGATGTTACCAAGGTTGCTTTCTTTTACTGGGCCGGGCTTGTCAGCCGGGCCTCGTGTTGCCTTCGACCCTTTTATCAATGAATTTCTAGAGCGTGCAAATGCCCTTCCCTTCACTGCAGCTAATACTTGTAGGGTCCTCGTGTGCTTTGCCACGGTGTGTAGATTTTTAGGATACGAGCCCCGTATGAGGGTATTTAAAGAATTTTTACCATCAAATATAGCGGGCAGATCTAAGCATCGCACTCCCTCTAAGCCTAAATCTCCCAAACTTTTCACCAATCTCCCCAAGAAACACAAAGGGCCGGAATTCGCACGTTGTGGTGGTAGAGAGTAGATTAGGATGGGAATTTCCATTGCCCAATGGTGAGACTCGAAGCCATAGATGAGAGGGACTTTTGGGAGCCGTCTTGGTATCTTAGTTTGTACAGTGGCTTTATGTCGGTTAGTGTCGAGAAGGCCCATCAATTGGGAGAGTTTGCTTACCACCAAGTACAACTTTATTCAAGCCGGAATGATGCCAGGATGGAGTGGTGGAGCCCCTTATCCCCGTGTCCAGGGCTTGATATACCCAGATCGATAACTCACCACCCGGGAAAATTTGGGGATGAGTGCCGCTTTGTAAGAAGGACAAAAATTACCGCAAAACCAACTGGGAGCATGCCGGTGGTAAGATCTCTTTGCTCGCCTTTTCTTTTATGTGCCTTTCATTGAATTACCGGCATGAATGATCAACTCGTCTAGGGTGAGTAAGTCATGGTTGGAACCGTAGCTCGTACATAGTCTCGCGCGTAGAATAATTAACTCGCAACTTGCTAACTCGCTCATAATATGACCAAGTCGCTCATGTCGTGTTTGTACATAGAACTTTTGCTCGTATATAGAACTTTTGCTCGTATATAGAACTTTTTGCTCGTATGTCGATTTAATACTTGTTCACTTTAATTTTGTTGCAGTTCTGACTCCTGAGCAAGAAGCTAACATGGTTCGCATCGTTGGGGTTTCTGATAAGAAGAAGGCGAGGAAAGACCATGGGAAGGCCAATGCTCGAGCCGATAGGCAAAGAGAGGCCGCTTTGAGGACCAAACTGCTGTCGAAGGAGAACATCGGGATGGTGCCAATGGAAGGGGTAGAAGAGGAAGACCCTTTCGCAAAGTGGTACCCAGCCTCGCGGGTGCTACTCGATGGAGGTGAAGCATCTTCTAAGTCGACTAGAGTAAGTCCGAGCTCCGATCCAATTCAGGATATCAACATGGAGACCTCTGGAGCCGAGGTAGCAGGACCTAGCCCTATGAATGTGGTAGAGATTGATGATGATGCTGCCGAGGAGGTCGATGATCAAGCTCTGAACACCAGGAAAAGGCCGAGGTCCGGGAAAGGGCAAGGCCGTTTCTTCTAATCAAACACCTCCACCTCCTCCCCTTCCTCTCATCTTGATCAAGAATCACAAGAGATGATGCAGAGGTTGAGTGACGTCCCTTCTCTCGAGGGAGTTAACCGCATGAGCCGCTCTTATCCAACTATGAACTCGGGTCAAGTCATTGTGAGGAGAGCCGTGGATGTGAGCCTCGCTAGCTCACTTTGGCCGACAAGGGCATAACGCCCGAGGAGTTCTCGCTCGATCCGGACTTGCTCATTGCGAGGTAACTCTTTACTTTCATTTTCATTTTAGTCGCTTATTCTTTTACTCGACCAACCGAAGTCTCGAGCTAACACTTCTTTGTTTTCTTTGGAATGCGTAATCTTACCATGATCGAGCAGCCAAAAGCTCTTGGAGGGCCTCCATTGAAAGGGAGAGACAAGCCCTTCAGGACTATTCCAAAAAGGCTAAAGAGCTTGCGGATCTGAAGGAGCAGTACAATGATTTGGACAACTCTTATGAAGCCAACGAGATGGTGAAGACCAAAGCTCTGGCCGACCTTGAAGCATCTGAGTCCAAGCTTAAGGAGGTTGAAGCGGAGAAAGAGGCTGAGAGGAAGGAGCCGCGAAGACCCAAACGGAGCCGGCAACAGCTTTCCCAACTCTTGAAGGACAAGGACGATCTCATGGTCAAACTGCAAGAAGATCGTCGGCTTGAACGAGGGAAATGGCAAGAAGACCTCAAGGCTGCTGAGAGGGCTGCTGCTGACATTGCTGCTAAGAACGCCACTGAAGTTGCGGTTGAAAAGTTTAAAGAGGGGGACGAGTATTATAATGCCATCGTGTCTAAGGCCCAGGACTTTCTCGAGGTTGGCAAGAGGCATATGGCTCGTCGAGCACTGGTGGATCCAACAGCGACAGTTACCATCGAGCAGTTAGCTCGTTGGTTTTCTGAATCCCAGTATGATATGACGGCTAGAGGTGGCCACTCGCTCGTTCCCTACCTCGAAAATGATCTGGCCTTCATTGCTCAAGAGGATGAAGAGGACCACTGTGAGAAGTGGGAAGCTCCCCCTGTTATTGATAGAAACTTTGATGTAATCTTACAAGAGATGGAAGACGCTGCCACTATGGAAGAGGAGGTCGATCATCGGGTCTATACGTAGCCTGCAAACCCTTGAGCCCTCAAAGAACAAGATCCTATGAGTGAAGATCAAGCTACCACCGACGATCAGACCAATGCCGACCTGGCCTCTTAAATTATTTCAAGCAGCATTGTAATGAACAAGTTCCAAACAATTTTTGCCTTTTTTGATCTAACATTATCTGAATGCCTTGGCCCAGTTTTTGGGAGGCATAGAAACAAGTTATCATATTTTAAGTCTTAGCCCGCTTTAGGGAGACTTGTTCATATTTAATCGTAGCCAACCTTTCTTGATTGCATGTTGTATGCTTGTTGAAGTAAGTGTCGAGCTAGATATAGATAGGGTAAATGAGTCAACTTGAGCCTAGAGGCGACCTAATCTTGTTGATTTAGTCGACCTCAGACTTGGTTAACTTTTTCCTGTGAACAAGATTGACCATGAGTCGAACCTGTTCTTATTATTGTAGCTGACCTAGGGTCGAGCTAAATCTAAAACTCGACCAAGGATCGAGTCTCGTTAGAACGAAGTCGACTAAGAGTCGGACTTGTTAGATAAACAAAGCTGATTAAGAATCGAGCTTGTTAGAACGACGCTGACTAAGAGTCGAGCTCGTTAGAACGAAGTCGACTAAGAGTCGGACTTGTTTAAATAAACAAAGCTGATTAAGAATCGAGCTTGTTAGAACGACGCCGACTAAGAGTCGAGCTCGTTAGGAACGAAGTCGACTAAGAGTCGACTTGTTTAAATAAACAAAGCCGATTAAGAATCGAGCTTGTTAAAACGAAGCCGACTAAGAGTCGAGCTTGTTGACGTTAATGTAACAAGATGTTTGATCGAATAAACTGCTTTTCATTGAAGTAGGAAACATGCTTACATCAACTTGAAACTAGGATTAACACAAGCTTGAACTCGAAAACTAAAAGCTAGAAGTAGTATTTGATGAGATGAGTAGCATGCCAAGGGTGTTTCAACTCGTCACCTCCGGTGAGCTATCATGTAGGTTCCTTCCTTGATGACTCGAGTGACTACATAGTGACCTTCCCAGCTAGAGATAGCTTGTTCTCCGGGTCCTTCTACCCGTTGCTTCAATCTTTCTTAACACATAATCTCCAACCTGGAATGACCTTGCTTTGACCTTCTTGTCGTGGTAACTCTTAGTTCGCCGCTGTAGTTGACCATTCCTGAGGTAGGCCGTTCTCGCTTCGTCGATTAGATCCAGTCGATCAATCTATTGTTATCATTTTGCTCCCGATTGAAGAAAGTCACTCTAGCAAAGGGGGAATCTCGAGCTCAAGCAGTGCCATGGCCTCCGATCCATATGTGAGAGCCAAAGGGGTTTCCCCGCAGGCCCCCGAGCTGGTCGTGCGAACCGCCCAAAGAGCAAGTGGGAGTTCGGCTCCAACCAGCTTGTCGCGCCGACCTACGAGTCCCGTCTCGAGTGCCGATAGGACAAGTTTATTCGCCGCTTCAGCCTTGCCCATTTCCTTGAGGGTAGGCGACGTAAGATTGCCAATGCTTGATTCCCACTGCTCATCTCTCGCTTCGAAAGCTCGAGAATTGCATCCGTTGTTCGATACTATGGCTCGAGGAAAACCAAATCGACACCAAATAAAATCATGAATGAAATTGATAGCATTTTCCTCTCGTGATACGAGCTAATGGTTTAGCCTCAACCCATTTAGTGAAGTAATCTATAGCAACGATCACATACTTGCAATTTCCTCGGGAGGGAAGGGTCCAATCAAGTCGACACCCCACATGTCGAATGGCCAGCCGCAATTACCGGAGTCTCGCTTTGTAGGCATATGAGGTAAGTTGGCAAACCTTTGGCATTGATCGCACCGTTGAACAAAATTATGAGTATCGCCTCTCATGTGTGGCCGTAGTACCCCAAAGTGATTAATTTGTCACCTAGAGTCCCGGCCCCCGGTGTCCACCGCAAATTCCACTATGCACTTCGTGTATTAGTAGGGCGACCTCGAGGATGGATACACTTTAGCAATGGTCGAGTGTAGGATCTTCCCGAATAGCTCGCCTCCCCGAATCACATACCTCGAGCTTTCTTTTGATAGCTCGAGCCTTCTTCTCGTCATCCGGCACTCGCCACTTTCTAAGTATGCCTTCATTTCCTCGATCCAACACTTCTCCCGAGTCCAATTTCTTGAGGGGTCATCTATGCATTGAATTTTTACTCTTTCATAAGCCGGATTTTCGAGGAGGAGACGGGCTCATCATGTGGCTCGTCTGAAGTAGCTAATTTCGAAAGGAGATCAGCCAGCTCGTTATCTTCTCTTCCAATCCTTTGAATTTCCCAGAATTCTAAGTCCTTTATTAGCTCCTTCACCAGGTCGCAGTATTTGATGAGAGTCTTACACTTCGTACTCGCCTCTGACCTGGTTGACTATCAATTGTGAGTCACAGTAAGCCATGATCTTAGTTGCTCCGAAACACTTGGCGTACTCAATAGCTGCAATCAAGGCCTCGTATTCACTCGGTTATTGGAAGCATCAAACTTGAACCTTAGTGATTCCTCATAAACGGTCCCAGCTCGGCTCAATCAACACTATTCCAGCTCCACCGCTATTCTTGGTCGCCGACCCGTCCGAATAGACCTTCCAACAATCTTCGGGCAGCTAATGACGACCGGGACTCGGTTCTTTCCCCTTAGCTTTTTCTTTAGGAACTCGTTGCTCGTTGTCTTCCTTGGTGAACGTAAGCTCGACCAAGAAGTCGCCTAGAGCTTGAGCCTTTAACGCCTTTCGAGGTCGATAGTCAATGTCAAATTCAGTGAGGGCAATTGACCAATTGAGCGCCGACCCGAACTCGTGCTTGTGCAATATCTTCCTCAAAGGTGCATTAGTAAGAACCACGATTGGATGAGCTAGAAAATAAGCTCGCAACTTCCTAGAAGCCACGACTAGAGCATAGGCGACCTTCTCGCCGTTGTAATACCTACTTTCCACATCTCGATAAAGCTTTACCGATATAGTACATGTGCTTCAAGCCCCTCATCCTCTCTAATCAACACCGCCGCAACCGACTTGTCTCCCACGTATAGATATACAAACAAAGTCTCTCCAAAGGGTCGGGCTACTTAGCAGGGGGTGGAGTAGCGAGGTAATCCTTTAGCCGTTGGAACGACGAATGACATTCGGTCGTCCATTCAAAACTTTTCGTCCCCTCAATGCTTTCAAGAAGGGGAGAGACCTTTCGCCGACTTTGATATGAAGCGACCAAGAGCCGCTACCCTTCCATTAAGTCGCCGCATCTCTTTGATAGTGGTGGGAGCCTTCATGTCGACTAAAGCCTTTATCTTCTCTCGGATTAGCTTCTATGCCCCTTTCGAGATACCATGAATCCCAAGAACTTGCCACCGCCACTCCAAACACACATTTACCGGGGCCGAGCTTCATGTCGTTTGCTCGTAAATTGGCGAATGTCTCCTTTAGGTCGACCACGTGACTCCCGGCCTTAGTTTTAATGACCATGTCGTCAACGTAGGCCTCCATATTTCGACCAATCTGCGAGGCAAAGACTTTGTTCACCATCCTCTGATAGGTCGCTTCCCGCATTCTTCAATCCAAAAGGCATCATATTGTAGCAAGAGATGCCTCCACCGCCCGAAATGCCGTCTTGGCTATGTCGTCCTCATGCATCTTGATCCGGTGGTATCCCGAGTAAGCATCCAGAAACCGAGAGTAGAGTGACCAGCAATGGAATCAACAAGCTTGTCAATTCTAGGAAGAGGGATAGCTATCCTTCGGGGCAAGCTTAGATTGAGAGTAGTGAAGTCGACACACATCCGCCACTTGCCATTCGATTTCTTCACCATGACCACGTTGGCCAACCACGTTGTATGAGTGGCCTCTTTGATTATACCCGCACTCAAAAGTTTTTGTACCTCGCTTTGATAGCCTCTTCCTTGTCGCGAGCAAAACTTCTCAACTTTGGGGTCTTGGCTTTATGGTCGGGTTGACTTCTAGTCTCGTGAACAGCTGACCTCCTCCTTGATTCCCTCATGTCTTCTACCCTCCATGCAAAGACATCATTACTTTCTTTGAGTAGCTCGATGATTTCGCTCGCTCCTCAACTCGATAGCCGCTTCCCAATCTGAATTTTTTGATCGGGGTAAGAAAGGTTGGTGATTACCGACTCTAGCTCATCCACGCCTTCTAGCTCGGGTCCATCTCTCGAATTGTAGAGTCTCCACTATGATCTCCCCGACCTTGTCTTTCCTCGCCTCCCAAGTGTGGAGCCTCCTCGCCTATCATATCATCAAGCTTGTCTCGCAACCTTGTTGGTAGCGGCCCCCGAGTTATTGTCTATCTGGAGGCATAGGTCTCCTATGACGACTTGATCGACCATAACTACATCCGAATCGACCTCGTGGTGTTAGAGTGACGTGTCGACTCAAGCATGACCTCGTCATTTGAGCGATAGGTCGACTCTACCACGCTCGGTGATTGTTGATGACGGTAGTTTTGGTGATCGATCGAGACAGCCTTCAAGTAACCATCGCCAGCCTCAATCTCTAGCTCCCTTTTCTTTCTTTCTCTTAGAACATGATCCGTATAAGCACGAGCCGTGCCTTGTACGCAACCCACTCCAAAGTGTGGGGAACTTTACTCGCCGGTGAGGAATTGATGCTACCATTCCAAGAGCGACTCTGTCCAGAATTCCAAGTATGGCGGCATAGTCACTATTTACATCAATTACGATAAATTGTACCTTCGAGACAATCCCGAGGGTGCCGCCTAGGTCGACGTCGAGCACTATCTCGGCCTTTAGCATCAACTCGGTGGTTGGTGAAGCCCTCCAACCCGCCATCATATCTCTCCAACCGTTCATCATTAAGACCCATCTCCTTGAAAGTTTTGTAAAACAAAATATCCTTGCAGCCCCCGTGTCTACTAAGAGTCCGCTCGTCGTACATCCATCAATGAGACCCGGGATGACGAGAACTTGCTCCCTAGCCGCCATATTAGTTGCCAATTCGTGGGGGTAGAAGCCGATCGCCTCATTTCTTACTTCTCTCCTCGAGGCACATGCGGGGCCTTATTGAGCCGGAATATCTTGTGCTTAATGGCCGTGTTGCTTGCTTGTTCGCTGATGACCCCTGTGCCCGCCCAGGCCGCCAGGTCCTTGTTGCCCACCCGCCGGCCGCTCACCTCCCCTGCCTTGAGGTCTCTTCACATAAGCTTCGAGTCTCCCCGGTCGACCATTCTCGGATGATACGCTTTAATCCCAAGCAATCCTCTCGTGAGATGACCAAGGTCTTTGTGGTAGTCGCAGGATTTGCCGTTGTCCCGCCTAAACTTGTTGCTCGGATTCATCGGGACCGGAGGAGCCAGCTCGACAAAGATTCAAAATCTCGCTCGACTCACCGTGAGGGGAGTGAAAGCTTCGGCACCTTCTCTCGTTGCCCTAGTTACTCGTTTCTTTTCCATTTTTATTGTTCCCCCATTCTTATTGGAGTCCTTTTTATCATCGCCGACTTCAACCTGGGCTCTTTCTCTTCTTTCTTTTCTTTTCTTTCCTCACTGTGAGCGACATTATACACCTTTTCAAACAACTCCCGTCGAGTTGTGACCGTTCGGGACCGTGAGCTCGTAGTCCATGTCTTCTCGAGGAAATACCACTTCTAAGCAATTTATTACCTCTCCGTCTCGTGAGGTCTTCCTCTATCTTATCAACCATCTCTTTGAACTTGGTGAAATAGCTCATCGAGCTTTCATTCTTACCTTGCACCAAGTTATTCAGATCGTTGACGGTTATCTTCCGAGCTCCCGCAATGAGAAGCGGTCTAAGAATTTTGTTCAAGCATGCCCAAGTGGTGATACTACCAAGCCCAAACCATTGAACCAAGTTAAGGCCGCCCAAGAAGTGTGCTTAGGAGAGCTTTGCACATGTTGTCATCCTCATTGGCGACAAAACACATAGTGGCTTCCGGATGTGCTATGTGGCTCCCGGCATTTGTCGACCTGCAGTACTTCTCCGTAAGAGGCAACCTAAAAGTAGGAGGAGGTCGACTATCTCCGATTTCTTTGGATAAAGGTCGAAGAGCAAAATCAATTCGTTCGACCTTTCCAAAGATCCTTCTTCTTCTCCTCCTCCCATTGCTCAAATTTCTTTTTCATCAACAACCATTCTCTTGCACGGGTCTCTCATCTCCCTGAGGGGGAGCAAAGATTGACCTCTCGGCCTTCACTTCGGGAGTCACCGCCTACTCCTTCCTTCCGTCCCCTGCGAGAATTGGTCCTTTCGATCTTATTGGAGATCTATGTCTCAGCACTTCTTTGAGGCGACCGCGCCTCTCGGCAGCCAGACGGCGACTGCGCCTCGTGATCTCCATGTGGCGACCTGCGCCTTTCCCCTCTCACAGCGACCTATGCCCATTTCTCGTCTCTTTGAGACCCCGATCTCTCGTGTTCGGGCCGGGAAACATGTCTGTTTCTATTGGCCGTTAACCGAGTCCTCAAATCGATTGAGCCTCCCGCTCTCTCGTTTCGCTGAGGCTAGCTCTTAAATCATTACTCTAAGACATTGAACTATAGTGGGAGCTCGACGTACCATTCTGTCCTCGCCGTTCGTCCCACACCTTCATTTGGCCTAGCACTCCCGGCCTGTTGCCCATTAGAAACCTCGAGCGGTGCCACTCTCTCGAGCGTATGTCGGCCTGTTTCGCCTCCTCCACGGCTATTAAGTCGCCTGTAATCCGGGCTCGCTCCAAAGATCATTTCTTTCTTGCTCATGGGATTAGTGGAGGGACTCGCCCCGCTTCCCACATTAGCCTCGCCTGGGCCTGTACGTTTGGGTGAGGTGGAGCTCTTTGTCCTTCCATGTGACGCTTTTCTCTCCTTGCATCCGGCAATCCCCGCCATCGCCCACGCCGTTAGAGCGTGTCGCCCTAGCATGATGTCGTTGAGGAGGGGGAGGAGGAGGCAAATCTGCATTTCCAACGTTTGTATTGTTGTTGTTGTTCACTTCATCGTGCCCAGTGAAGCCTCTGATACGTGTCCTTCGAAGTCACCATTGTTGCAGTTGATGGAGTTTTCGAAGTCAAGTCTAAAGCACGTTCCCCGGCAATGGAACCAAACCGATGCCGCAGGAAATGTGCTTATCAATCTTCCTCCACGTGGCAGATCGATCACCTGGCTTTTGACTGAAAACAGAACTCCACGACTAGCCGGATGTGTCTCCGGCGAAGACACTCGGGCGTGAGAGTAAGATTACGGTTGTATAAAACTCAAAATGTATTGAATAATGAACTCAGAATACAAAATGGCAGTTACCTTTCACCGTTTGGTAGTGATGAAGTATTTATAGGCAAGAGTGATGTATTTTTGGGGAGGCAACATGTCCTCCGAGATTATAGCGGCAGCTACTTCGCGGGCACGTGTCTATAACGGTCCCTGGTTTGTAGGGATGTAGTTGTGAGCATTGATTAACCAAATAAGCCGGCAAGTGTCGGTCGTCACTGGCCGAGTTAGGTCGAGGTCGCCACTCATGGAATGGTCGACCCGACCGTCTGCAGAGCATGGTTCGTACCCGAATTGTAGCATGGATCATGAGGTCGGACTAAGTTAGGTCAGGACCTGTAGGTCGGACCATGGGCTTAGTCGACTGATGTGTGAGATGGGCCTTGGGCTTTGTTCCAATTGGGCCAGCCCTATTGAGAATGTGGGTGCCGATGCTATCTGTGATTGGGCTTTACTTGTTTGGCCCAACTCGACACTTTTGGTATGTTCAAGTTCTAACATGCTTGGGAAAAAATAGTTGAAGTTTTTCATTTTTATGGCCATTGGGGTTTAACATGTTCTATGTTTCGTTCTTCTCTTTGCATTTCAGGTGATCTGCTCTTCGCTTCACGCTCTTCCCTTCTCTGACTTAAGTTTGTTTCTCACCTTAACTCAATTTGGATTACGTAATTTGGATAGTTATATTCAAATCATACTTATTATTTTCTTTTTGGTTATAATAATAAAATTGTATTTTGTCAATCTTATTTTGGCGATATTGTGGAAGGTGATTTTACTTTCTATTTTTTCTTTCGGTGTCAAATATCTAAGAGACAAATTTATGAAATTTTTCAATTGGAATCATGAACTATTATGTATGTAAGGGATCATCAATATTGTTGGCCGTTTCTATTTCAATACATACTCCGTCCATCACGAGACTTTTAGTCAGATTGCAATAATTTTAGCTATTAATTTAAATAGAAAATAAAAATTCTTATAAAAATCTAAAAAATCATTATTGAAAATATTATTAATTGTGTTATGATAAAAAAATTAAATTTTTATTAGAATCACTATTTTTTATTTAAATTATTGATCAAAGTTTCATCAATTTGACTAAAATTTTTCATTCACGTGGAACGTGACGGGAGTATAATAATGTAGTAATAGTATACATAACTATTATTTGAAAATTGGCGAACTATTATTTGAAAATTGGCGTGTACCAAGATTTTCAATTAAAATGTAAATGAAAAGAAAACAAGCAAGTGGTCTGGTTACTTTTGTAATATACTTTTTAAAAATAAAAGTGTGTAGATCCGATCGCTCCATTTATTTCGCAAAATTAGCTCAATCAAATTTTGACATATTTTTATAAAAAAAATATGAATAATTTTATTAAAAAACATGAATAATTTTATAGAAAAATATAGATATTTTCATGAAATTCTTAAAATTTTTATTGATAATATTTCTAATGGTGAAATAATAACAATTTTTATAATTGCATAAAAATATCTAAATTTTCATAAAATTACGGTCAAAATTCGATTAAGTTGACCATTAAATTCAAAGCGATCTAAATTTTTTGAGACAGAGGGAGTATTTGTTTTTATAATCTGTTGCAAATAAAAAAAATGATGTTATATTTGCAAGTCATATATCATGGACATCTTTTTTTTAAGGGACAATTTGATCATTTCACATGACATATTACCCGAAGTTAGTTTCATGACTAACTTCCGTTAGCCAAAATATTTTGACCTTAATTTAACGCATTACTCCCTCTACTTCTATTCCGAATAATCTTACCCACTTTGTCATCTAGAGCGTCTTATTGATAATTATCATTTTCTATGAACGAAAGTATATAATATTTATTTATTAATGAGACTCAATTGTAATATTTATAACTACTATCGTCTTACTATTTTCTATCTCATTTTCTCTCTTCTACCCTCTCACAACACCTCAGTTCATAACCGCCTATTGACTTTAGACAAAATGCGGTTGAGATCGATCCATAACCGCTACAATCCAAGGGCTGTCATTTGATAATTTATTTTCTTTTTCAAGTCTAACCGTAAGATTAATTATCGACGCTTTGATCCAACGACTCTCATTAAGCGGTTTTTTAAAATTATCCCTGAATCTATCAATCACAATCTCTCTCTATTCTTCGTGATATCAGTATACTTCAGCTGTTTCATATTAAATACGATCAAGAACTAATAAAAAAATAATTTTTATAAAATCTAAAATATTGTTGTACAATCTCTCTATTATTCGTGATATCAGTATACTTCAGCTGTTTCATATTAAATATGATCAAGAACTAATAAAAAAATAATTTTTATAAAATTTAAAATATTGTTGTATTAATAATAATATTTAAAATTTTATGAATAAATGAATTTTAGTAACTTTTTTGATAAATTTCAATTAAATTAACTAAAAAAAATAAAGTTAAGAGATTCATAATGAGATGGATAACTAACCAACTAACTAAATGGCGGGACCTAATATCGATAACATGACACATTTATATATAACTATATATGTGTATATATTGATCTAATGCATGTTTTAAATGGGTTTTCCCGCGTTCGACAGAAGATTTGCAAGATACTGAAGCTCCAACTGATTCACAAATGACTCCACCACAGTTGACGTATGAAGATATATGAGATGATCCAATTTTTGTGCTGAAGCAGTATGTTTTTTTTTTAAATATAATCGAATATAATGCATTAATTATAGTTAATTAAATGTGGTTGATATATGTTTTTGTCCAAGCGCAAGAAGAACTACCTAGAAGGGTTGAAGCCGAAGGTTTCGTAGCTGCCAATGTCGTTGAAAAGCAACCAACAGATTAGTGTTTTATTATTAAAGAAATAGTGAATGTTAATTCTATATTTCTTATTCTATTAATGGTTTATGATTATTTTTTTTCAAAATAATTGACGCGTATAACGCTTTCCATTGGTTTATTAATTATAAAGTTATTTTTTCATCGCTTCATTCTTTTTTTTTTTTTGTGGGAAATACAAAATTGAAAGAGATTCTTTATATTTTTTCTGCTTCACCACCATATATACCGTCCCGTGCCATTGGCACGGGCATTTAAGTACTAGTTTATATTACAATAGAGGTCAAGAATAACCACCACGCAATGAGTGATTAAGATTGTGTTTAAGAAAAGATAAAGAGCGGTCAGAATTGATTCTCACCTCCAACATCAGTTTTACTTTTTTTATTTTCAATCGTTGAATTTCTTTTCAATTTGTTTGATCCTACGGCTGTAGATTGGCGGTTTCTATTTCAATACATACTCCCTCCATTACGAGACTTTTAGTCAAATTGCAATAATTTTAACTATTAATTTAAATAGAAAATAATAATTCTTATAAAAATCTAGAAATCATGATTAAAAATATTATTAATTGTGTTATAATAAAAAAATTAAATTTTTATTAGAATCACTATTTTTTATTTAAATTATTAATTAAAGTTACATCAATTTGACTAAAATTCTTCAGTCACTTGGGATGGTACGAGAGTATAATAATAATATAGTAATAGTATACATAACTATTATTTGGAAATTGGCGTGTACCAAGATTTTCAATTCAAATGTAAATGAAAATAAAACAAGCAAGCGATCTCGTCAAGGTGTAATTATCATCTCCGACTTTCTCTCAATTTACAATTTAACTGACATGGATTTTGGTTACTTTTGTAATATACTTTTTAAAAATAAAAGTGTGTAGATCCGATCGCTCCATTTATTTCGCAGAATCAACTCAATCAAATTTTGACATATTTTTATAAAAAAAATATGAATAATTTTATAGAAAAACATAGTTATTTTCATGAAATTCTAAAAAATTTTATTGATAATATTTTTAATGGTAAAACAATAACAATTTTTATAATTGCATAAAAATATCTAAATTTTCATAAAATTACAATTCGATTGAGTTGACTATTAAAGTCAAAGTGATCTAAATTTTTCGAGACGGAGAGAGTATTTGTTTTTATAATCTGTTGCAAATAAAAAAAATATGATGTTATATTTCCAAGTCATATATCATGGACATGTTTTTTTAAAGGATAATTTGATCATTTCAAATGACATATTACCCGGAGTTAGTTTCATGACTAACTTTCGTTAGCCAAAATGCATATTTTGACCTTAATTTAATGCAATACTCCCTCTACTTCTATTTCGAATAATCTTACTCACTTTGTCATCTAGAGCGTCTTATTGATAAGTCTCATTTTCTATGAACGAAAGTATATAATATTTATTTATTAATGAGACTCATTTGTAATACTCATAACGACTATCGTCTTACTATTTTCTATCTCATTTTCTCTCTCACCTCAGTTCATAACCGCCTATTAACTTTACACAAATAACGGTTGATATCGATCCATAATCACTACGATCTAAGGGTTGTCATTTGATAATGTATTTTCTTCTTCAATTCTAACCGTAAGATTAATTATCAATGCTTTAATCTAACGACTCTCATTAACCGATTTCTAAAATTATCCCTGAATTTATCAATCGCAATCTCTCTCTATTTTTCGTGATATCAGTATACTTCAGCTGTTTCATATTAAATAATTTTTAAAAAATTTAATATTTTTTTTATTAATAATAATATTTAAAATTTTATGAATAAGTGAAATTTAGTAACTTTTTTGTTAAATTTCAATTAAATTAACTGAAAAAATAAAGTTAAGAGATTTATAATGGGATAGATAACTAACTAACTAAATGGCGGGACCTAATATCGATAACATGACACAAGACACATTTATATATAACTATATATATGTGTATATATTGATCTAATGCATTTTTAAATAGGTTTTCCCGCGTTCGACAGAAGATTTGCAAGATACTGAAGCTCCAACTGATTCACAAATGACTCCACCACAGTTGACGTATGAAGATATATGGGATGATTCCTTTACTTGCATGGTTTTGTTATTTTGTAACAGGAGCGAAGTGGAGAAAATATCATGGAAAGGGAATGGTGAGGATAGGGGTTTTTGGTGTAATTTTGTGATTGCTTATAGAACTCACAAATAACCGTCACACAATGAGTGGCTAAGATTCGATTTGGGAAAAGACAAAGAATGGTCAGGATCTTCCCACTCTCATCCAACTGCCTACTGAAAACTGTCACACCCTTAAAAAAAAAATTGTCCGAGAAGAAAACCGACCGTGGAAAACTGTCATTGACAACACATCTATCAAAGATTAATTTATGTTCTTTCTGTCTTCATTGTTGATCACTCTGAAAATGATACAAAGTGGTTTGTGTTTCCTTTTCCTCTTTTTCAAAATTCATCAATTTTGCTTAACAATTAGGTTAAAAGAACTGATCTCCCTTTTTCTTTCTACGTTGGAGGCTTCCATCTGATTCATACTCAATTGGCTACGGTCACGACATCATTTCGTACGCAACTGTCTCCTTCTCACTCCATTATGTTCTATTTTTTCTTTGCTCATTCAGTAAACGTAAAACTCTGTTATGGCTTCTAAAGTCGTTGCAGTTTTCACAGTTGTTTTTCCCTCCGCATGAACGCCTTGAGATGAATAATTGAAGGTTTTGCTCAGAAGAAGAACGTTGACACCTTCACTTTTCCATCTCTTCATGCCCACATCACCAAAAGGTATTATTCCCTCCCCAACTCAAATTTTCCATAATGCAAACAACTCGGGTCAAAGCAAGACAACAATGAAAATAATGTTTGTTTGGATTTCTTGACAGAATAAAAATTGGTTGCTCAATACTAAGGTGTCCAGATACTAACCTTTGTTGAAAAAAATATTACATGTACAAAGTTGTATGGAGTATTAACTTATCATGTGCATATTGCGGAGGGTTATAGGAAAAATGGGAGTGTAAAAACATACATGTGTTGATTAGTATGACTTAAACCCAAATTGTCAGCTATTCACAATAATCGCATTTTAGAATTTCGTACATTATTATGTGATGGGAGGATTTTTATTTTGATTTAAATATAATGAATGTGTGTAGTAATAATTGAATTGTGGACATATAAATTAGAATGTTAAAAATGGTGGAGTTTTTCTTAATGGGAATGGGGGGTTTATTAATTACTCCCGCCTTCCCAAAATTAATGTCTATTTTTTTGAAAACTTTGTCCCTAAATGTTTTTTTTACCAATTTGTTTTTCATTATTCATTATATATTTTCATAACTAAAAGTTTAGTAAGTGGATATCAAGAATATTTATACATTTGAGACAGAGGAAGTACCAAATTGAGATTAATATTGGGTTGTTTCTATAAAATCAATATAGGGTCAATGTAATGTGAGGTTTGTTTTGTAATTGGTGTACTGTGCTTAAATCTGCCACTTCTATGCATTGTTTTTAATGATTTTAATCGATTTTGGTATGTGTGTTACAAAAGAAACGATAAAGGAAAGTGCACCACTGAGAGAAGTTCCTGGTGGAAGTGATTAAGGATGATCACCTACAGTTATGTTGTTCAATGGCTGAGCTTCGCTTTTCGAGTCCATGATGTTCTTTATAGAATTGGTTGAATATTTGTGTATGATGGAATTTTGTTACTGCTTCCATGTGTTGTATAGGTTTAGTTAAATTATACAGAGTAATTGTTGAATATGATTTCACTAGGTAATGTAGTAGTAGATTAGAATGGTATGAACTTAATTCAGATGATATGCAGTGGCTATTGTCTATTGCACAGTCTTAAAATATGGGAAGTGTCTTATGCGTTGAAATTGGATTGTAGTAAATTTAAAATTTTTATTAGGGTATTGTTTCGTCTGATTGTGGATGCAATATTAGGGCTTAGTTCATAGTCTCTTAACTTTCTTTGTCGCTAAAATCTACCCCTTAATTTATTTATTTTTTTGCCTTTGCCACTACTAACATTTGTTTTTGTGTCAAAGGCTCTATGATATGGGTGCTAGAAAGATTTTTGTTTCAACCATATCAGAGGGATGTCAATATAGATGCATGAGATGATTGGGTAGCTTTTGTAATTCAGCTAGCTCATATGTTAAATAGCCAGTTGAGAAAGGGCATCCCATTAAACTCTATTTGCATCTTGAAGGCTCACTTTTTTTTTTTTTTTACTTTTATGTTGATGTGTAAAATCCTACAAAATTATTTCAGAGTTGAAAATCTCATATCATATGGTTTATATATGCGCAATCATACATACAATAGTTTGATATATACAATAGTTTGTCATTTTTTAACTAAAGATATGGAAATAAGGTGCCTTTTGTGTAACTATCATTTACACTCCTCTTTGAACTCGGGTTACGACCATGACTAAAAGCTTAAAAGCGTTAGTTTCATTTTTCCCACGTCTTCCCCTTTATACACATTGCACTAACATTTTTTTACAAGTCTTGGAAACAAATTTGTTGACATTCCCTTGGAAATTATAAGAATCTAACCCTTTTTTACAAATCTTGGATAATTTTTTTTTGACCACCATGCATACTGTCCCGTGCCATTGGCACGGGCTAGGGAGTACTAGTTATAATACTTAACACATCCCCTATCCTATTTTTATCCAAAGTTCGAAATAAAAAACTTAAGTAATCATGATGAATGATTTTTTAATTGATTTAGGTATAAATATTTTTTCTAAAAATCTTTTTTTTGGAAGATTCTAAAATCATTCAAAAACTTAATTATATATAATAGTAATTATTATGTTAAGATATACTCCTTAAATAAATGATCCTAATAAAATAAAAGGGAAAAATAAATATATCAAATTGGAATGCACATAAATAAAAAAAATACCCAATTCAATTTTTTTTTGAAAGAGTATATATAAACCCCAAAACATTTTTTTAAGGAGTATACTAAATAATTAAAAAAACAAAAAAAATGATCATTTATTTATAATCGGTTTTTCTGTTTTTTTTTAAAAAAAAAGAATCTTACCAAATCTTAGTGAATTCATTCAAAAAAAAAAACTTAAGTCATCTACAAAAAGAAATAATAGTTAAAAAGAAAAAGAGGAAAGAGGAAATGGAAAAGGAAGGTTAAAAAAGAAAATATGATAGTTATGGGAAATTACGGATGGTTGAAGGAGGGAGGGAGGATTTGAGCCGTCGGATCAATGTTCTAACTTTAAATCTGAACCACCACTTATGTGGTGATAAGAGGCGGTTAATTGACCTTGTATTGTATTATAGATGCTTCCATAAATACAAAAGTTTATATATTAAAAAAATCTATAATTAAGGAATTGAATAGGTTAAAGTACGTTTTATTATGAAAATGAATAAATTAAAATAAATTTAATAAATATACTGGTTGCTTTATTTAAAAAGTTTAACGCTTGTCCTTAGGTTACACGTTAGTAAAAACGCTAATAAATTTAGTTCAAGATAACGATTTAGGGAGAATTACCAATGGATCCTTCAAAACCAAGTCAAATGATTAATAAGGACACACATTATAGAAATCAATCAGCTAGTCCAATGTCCTAAATCAATATTACCATGAGATCCAACAATCATTTAGTACTTGATAAATACATAAACATACACTCATGCAACGTAAAAGAGACAGCTGTAGCTGTCCCTTTCTCCCCCTCTATTTTCGTTTTTTATCTCCTCCCAAAACTTTAAAATTAAATATCTTACATCTAAAACTCAAAAAAAAAATAAAAAAATCCGAGACCATTGTATTATTCGTATCGTCAAAACGAATCAAACTAGCAGCATCAACATATATTTTAGAGCAATATGAGATTATTTGATATATTTGTTAAGTTCACAGTTGTTCTAGTTAAGTTCACAGTTATTAAGTTCACAGTTGTTAAGTTCACATTTGTTAATTCACAGTCCTTTTTTTTTTTTAATCTTTTATGGCTCTCTTTTTGCAATTTTATGAGATTATTTGACATATTTGTTAAGTTCACAGTTGTTTTTAATTAAGTTCACAGTTGTTTTAGTTAAGTTCACAGTTGTTTTTAGAATTTTATAGCCTTTATTTTTGCAATTTTATGAGTTTATTTGACCAATTTGTTAAGTTCATTGTTGTTTTTTTTAAGTTCATAGTTGTGTTAGTCCTTTATAGCCTCTATTTTTGTAATTTTATGAGATTATTTGACATTTTTGTTAAGTTCACAGTTGTTTTTAATTAAGTTCACAGCTGTTTTAGTTAAGTTCACATTTGTTTTTAGAATTTTATAGCCTTTATTTTTGCAATTTTATGAGATTATTTGACCTATTTGTTAAGTTTGCTGTTGTTTTTTGTTAAGTTCACAGTTGTTTTAGTCTTTATGGCCTCTAAAACAACTGTGAACTTAACAAAAATGTCAAATAATCTCATAAAATTGCAAAAAGAGAGCCATAAAAGATAAAAAAACGACTGTGAATTAACAAATGTGAACTTAACAACTGTGAACTTAATAACTGTGAACTTAACTAGAACAACTGTGAACTTAACAAATATATCAAATAATCTCATATTGCTCTAAAATATATGTTGAGCTGCAAGTTTGATTCGTTTTGACGATACGAATAATACAATGGTCTCAAATTTTTTTTGAGTTCTAGATCTTAAGATATTTAATTTTAAAGTTTTAGGAGGAGAAAAAAACGAAAATAGAGGGGGAGAAAGGGACAGCGACAGCTGTCTCTTTTATGTTGCATGGGTGCCGTTATAAAAAACGGGGTGTCATTATAAATCGTGGATCTGGTGGAATTTTTTCAAAATGTGTGTCCTTATTGATTGTTTTCATTAGAATGAGGGACTATTTGATAATTGTCCCAAGAATTTATTGCATACATTTAAAACAGGCCCGGCTATTACACGGCAAAATCGGTTCTACGGCACAGGGCCCCCAAATCTGAGAGGCCCCCATTTTAGATTGGCCCATTAGTATATATATTCCATAAAAAAAAATAGCAACGCAATTAATTGACTGAGGAGATGACGGCAAAATCAAGGGATAATCGCTCTGACTCCTCGCTTCCTCTGCCAATTGAGTAAACTGCAACGGTAAAAAGAATTTTTTTTTATAAATTCAATTGAAAGAGAAAAAGGGAAGAAATACCTATAAATTTTTCATTGCCTGAATCCATATGTTCCGACGCTGGGATGCCGTCGCCACTTTGATTTCACTGTTTCAGCAAACGCCAGTGTCTACTTCATCTTCGATTCTTCATCCAACCAAGGTATTTTTGGTTTTGGGGTCTCTCTCGGTGTTTGAATGTATATGAATTTGTGATTTGGGATTTGGAATTGTAGAGAGAGAAAGTCCAAAGAGAAACTGAGAAAGAAAGAAAAGAGTAAGGCCCCGTCTGGCGCACAGTTTTTAAAACGGAGCTTTCTATAAACGGAGCAGTTTTTAAAACGGAGCAGCTTTCTGTAAATGTGTTTGGTGCATCATTTTAAAACTCTAATTTAAAATTTTAATATTTGTTTGTAATGACATTTTTACCATTTTAGAAATAACATGATTTTATATTACAGTATACCCGTTTTGAACCATTAAAGTATCGTTCAACAAGTTCAATCATCGTATGCAATAAACATGTATTGCATTATTTTCAAAAATAAAAATATCAAATCATAATTAATTTTTGAAATTGGAAAAAATGGCATGCATAGTGCTTCTTTTATCAAATACAAAAACCAACAAAGAAAAAAAAAGCCTTAATCATTCAGTTTATGTCAATGCTTATATGAAAAGTAAGAAAAATACTTGAACTAGCCTTTTAATCAAGCCCAATGAGAACTAGCAGAAATAGATTGCAATAAGGATTGTCGAAATTTATCCATCATACGATTTTCTTCTCTACGATTAGTTGATTGGGGGACTTCATATCCTTCATTTGAATTGTGATTACCATTTATCTCATCATCACTATCATCGATGCTCTGCTTTAGATTTTATCATATGCCAAGCCTGCCATTCTTTTCTCATAACATCCCAATGATTTTTCAGTTGGCCACGAGTATATGGTTTTTTAGTCTCTTCAAAAAAGCGTGCGCCAATGTTTTCCCATCCTTGAGAATTGAAGTGTGTGGTTGGCATGTTTCCTTTCACTTTCTCAGCAACACAAATTCTTATAAATATTTTATGCAACTCACTATCCCAAGAGGCTCGATCATTGTCATCCCCATCAACTTCATTAATATCTTGACTTTCAAGGACCCTTTTTCCTTTACCTTTAGGAGCCATCTATTTTAATATACACAATGAACTATATATTACACACATATAAGCAAGCATTTAATTTACTATAAAAAAAAACACTAGTAATAATAACAATGAGAACTTCTTTACAAATAAAAAAAACAGATTCTGAAGTTCCAATTTTTTAAACTCTTATACATGAATTATCAGGTTTCAATTATCAAGCCAAAACATCAAAACACACAATAAGACTACTAACTTGTTCATTGTCATCCCTTGAGAATATGTCGTAGAAAAACAACAGATTCTGAAGAAGCTATTTGGCTTTTATTCTGCTAGGAATTGGAGTGAATAAAGGTGGCTTCATAGTTCATGCTACTGTTATTGAATAATTCAAGCTACAAAATTGTTACCTCTACAAGAAACAGATTTCTCCCTTCAGAATCTGTTGTAGAAACAGAATCTGTTGTAGAAAAACAACAGATTCTGAAGTTTCAATTTGGCTTTGACTACTGCATTCTGAAGTGAATAAACCGTATTCATAAAGACATGAGCTCTCCTTAGCATTACTTCATTATCATGAAAAGAAAAGACACCATCTAGATGGTTTTATGCTCAGGTGCTTGAGTATAGATGATAGTAGTATGACAGAAAACAGTGATGGATATCCAAACAAAAACCAGAAGCCACTTGGGTGCCAAACAGAAACCAAGACTTAGATATTTGAAGGTAATTGAGCATGGGAGCAACAAAATTTGATATTGTATTTAAATTGTAACCATGGCCACAAGGGGATATCAGAAAGAAATCAATCCACACTTGCAGATATGAAAGGACAAACATGCTGAAAGAACAGAGGTGACATATTTCTGGTAATAATTATTTACATTAATATTTTAGTAATCGCAAGTAGCCTAAGATTATACAAATATGAGCCCTGTAACAGTGAACCCAAAACAAATCATAAAACATCAGACTAACAGCCAATGTGCATAATGATTTATTTACTTAAGGCTAGTTCATTGGAGAAATAAGGCAAATCATAAAACATCAGACTAACAGCCAATCAACCAACTACCATCAAAATTGTGTGAGAAATCCAAACAGAAGTGCGAACAAGTTTTTAGTCCAATTTTTTTTTTTTAATTCCTTACCGAGAAAAGCAATTTTACAAATTTAGCAACCAAAAACCCATTCACTCCAATGTGTAGCATCAACAAAGAGCAGTTCGTCTCACACAAGATATAAACAAATTTAGCAACCAAAAACCCATAAACAGGAAAAGCTTTAACATGACAGAAAAATACAAACACAAACTCACCAGATTTTGCTTTTGCTTCACAGTTCTCGGCTTCTTGCGGCAGCGTGAAAGAGAAGGTAGGGTTGGTTTTATCGTAGGTTTAGGGGTATTATAGAGAAAATAATTTTTATTTAGAGTTCTATTCTACGGCGTTCTCTTTTCCGCTCCCTTTTTTAGCGGCCAAAATTTTCCAAATTAATTAGAACGCAACTCTCCATTGCTACGCTTTAAAAAAAAAGCTGATTTTTTTCCAACGTTTTCTTCATAAACGCACGACCAGACACAGCCTAAAAGAGAGAGAAACAGAGAAGTGAGATTTGAGATTTGAGAAAAAAAGAGTGGGGTTCCATCCGGGTCAATGTTTGTTTTTGTTTGTTAATTGAAAATTGAATAAGTTATAAGTTTTGTTTGATCGTTTGTTTATTTAATTAGATTTTAATTATTATTTTTTTTTAATAAAAAAATGGAACTTTCATCTTGATTTAATTATTAATATCAATTTTTGTTTGCTGAATTGTTGTTGTTTCTTCTGCAGAGTTAATATAGATGTCATCAAGAAAATTTTTATTGGGTTAAATTGCACTTCCAGGTTTCTTCAATCCTTTGCATTTTTAATTTTTTTATTAGTAAAAGTGTTATAAATTTTCGGTGATATTTTTAATAATGCCTCCAAAAATTAGAAAATATCTTCCTGGTCATGAAAAGCGTAAGAAACAGAAAAGAATTCAAAAATTGAATGAATCTCAAAAAGGAGCACTTAATAGGTTTATCATAAAAGAACCACATATTTCGCTTGAAAATCAAAATGTTGATAATGTGGCTATTATTGACGCGAATATGCCTAATGAAGCTAATGTGCCCATAGAACATGATATTAGTGATAATGTGCCTATTGAGAATGATAATTTAGGTGATGTGAAAGTACTTATATATATTTTATAGTTATTATGTGTTTTTTTTTTTAAATATTAGGGCCCAATTTTCATATTTCGCACAGGGCCCCTATAATTTTCGGGACGGGCCTGATTTAAAATGGTTGTAAGTTTAATTGTCACATAAAACGAAAATAGAAAATACTAACTGATTTATTTTAAGTAAATTTCACATAGACCAAATTAATTTCAACAGTTCGCCCATAACAAAAAGACGTGAAATATTTACTACTGCTCATGGCAAATGTGAATAAATTCGTGGGTAGTTCTAATATGCTATTTTTATTCGTAAAATTCGGGAAGAAACGTGTTTTTTCATAATTTATGGAGAAATGGGGTCCGACTTGTTGCGCGACAATGTAGGCCATAACCTTCTGGATATCTGTTCCAAAGCTTCTGGATATCAATATTCAATGTTCTGGATATCCAAAACCTTATGAAAGTGATATCCAGAATCATAAATTTGGTCTTGGCCTTGGATATCATTTTGTAAGTTTTTGGATATCATTTTGTAAGTTTCTGGATAACCAGAACCTTTTGAAAGGATATTCAGAAATTTTTGTAAGTTTCTGGATATCATTTTGTAAGTTTCTAGATATCATTTTGTAAGTTTCTGGATATCCAGAACCTTTTGAAAGGATATTCAGAAATTTTTGTAAGTTTCTGGATATCATTTTGTAAGTTTCTGGATATTATTTTGTAAGTTCTGAAAAAACACGTTTCTCCAAAACTTATGGAGAAACGCGTTTCTCCGGAGACCTACTCATTTTTATTTATCAACGAACAAATCTTATAAAAAACTAGTTTTTTCAAATAAATAGAAAAAACTTGCTAGTCTTGAAAATGTCGTTGTGACATTTTCATAATTAACTGGAACTTCATTTAAAATATAACATATTTGTAATTAACTGACATTTTTTTAAAAACAGTATGTTAAAAAGTGCACCAGTTTTAGTGTTAGAAAAGTGACATGTGTAATAATAAAACGTGTCAGTTTTAGTTATAAATATTAGAATAAAAAGGGTTAGACGAAGTCAATTAAAACATGGAAGAGAAGAATTGAATTGAATGACTCAATTGATTATGATTCTAGAGATACATATTTATAGGATTACAATGTGGAGGTAATCTCCTAGAAGGAGAAGGTTTCTAATTCCTAGAAGGAGAAGGTAATCTAATACAAAGATTATGTTTCCTAATCAAATACAAGGATTTTGTTTCCTAATCTAATATATAACAATATATACTTTGAATATAATATAATAATATTATATTATATTCCTAATATACCCCCGCAAGATGGACGTTCCTTGGATAAGTCCAATCTTGGAGAGTGATGAGATGAACTGGGTTTGATGACGAGTTGAAGATGTGTTCCCGGACTTGTATGGTGTCGTATATGGTGTCGTTCATCGCGTCCGAGGTGGTGATAGGTTGGTGCATGACCATTTCGGAGATGATGGGATTGTAGTGATAGGTTCGGGCTTGCGTATGACGGCCGAGAAAAGGTTCGAACTTACGTATGATGGCCGAGAAAAGATTCGGGCTTACATTTGACGGCCGAGTAAAGATTCGGGCTTACGTATGACGGCCGAGGGGGTTGATTTAAAAAGTTTAAGGTTTCAGTCAAAAAGATTTTTGAGCCGAGGGGGTTGATTTAAAAAAAGTTTAAGGTTTCGATCAAAAGGATTTTTGAGCCGAGGGGGTTGATTTTTTTAAAAAAAGGTTTAGGGTTTCGATCAAAAAGATTTTTGAGCCGAGGGAATTGAATAACAAAAAAAAAATTAGGGTTTCGATCAAAAGGGTTTTTGAGCCGAGGGGGTTGAATTAACAAAAAAGGTTTAGGGTTTCGCTCAAAAAGGGGTTTTGAGCCGAGGGGGTTTTAAGTATAGGGTTTCGGGGTTTCCCGAGGGTGTTTGAAGGAGAAAGTAAAGAAAAGAAACAAATAAGGTTTCGGCTTTGAGGGTTTTAAGCCGAGGGTGGTGGGGGTTTGGTGGTTGGTGGCGGAAGCAAGGTGGTGAGATGGTGTGGCGGCTTTAGGATTTTGCCGCTAGATTTTGATGGAGAAGTCCTTCTATGGATCTTAATGCTATGATACCATATTAGAATAAGGAGGGTTATTGATTATTTTTTTTGGTGACGGAAGCAAGGTGGCGGAGAAGTTCTTCTATGGATCTTAATGCTTTGATACCATATTAGAATAAAGAGGGTTAGACGAAGTCAATCAAGACATGGAAGAGAATAATTGTATTGAATGGCTCAATTGATTATGATGCTAGAGATACATATTTATAGGATTACAATGTGGAGGTAATCTCCTAGAAGGAGAAGATTTCTAATTCCTAGAAGAAAAAGGTAATCTAATACAAAGATTATGTTTCCTAATCTAATACAAGGATTTGTTTCCTAATCTAATATATAACAATATATACTTTGAATATAATATAATAATATTATATTATATTCCTAATAATAAAGAGTGTCTCATAAGTGTAAATAAGTTTCGGTTATTTATGAAAATGCCACCGCGTGATTTTAAAAAAAGTTTCAGTGATTTACAAAAATGCAAACACACGTTTTTTTAAAAGTTCTATTTAATTACGAAAATGCTATCACGCATTTTTAAAAAACTATTTTTTTCAAATTGATAGAAAAAATATTGATTTTTCCTGAGATTTTGACTTTATTAATGGATTATTTATAGGTACTCTATTTTTATTTTTTATTTTGAAATAAGGAAGAACTTACAATAATTACATAAACAAGAATTGACAAGAAGGCTCTCCACAATTTCTAGAGCCTCATCCCTATATTCGAAAATACAATTCAAATAAAAAATGACCCAAGGATGAGAACAAATGTGATTGATCATGAGTTTGAAAATTGGATATATGATTTGAAAGAAACCAAAGCGTTCAACCCATACATTAACCATTCCATTGTCTTCAATCTTCCATTATAGACTTCGTTCGACAATGTTTTAGGACGACGAACTAATGCCTCTTCATGTGTAACTTCATGTGTAACTTGGACACCGTCTTAGATTGACATAAAAAAAAGCCCACTACAGAAAAAGGTTTTGCTATGAGAACAGCAAGACATTAGGGTCTAAAAGAAACTTCCAACCAGACATTCCAAAATCTACCATTCTAAACATACTATGGATCCATACAAATTTCTTACTTCTGCCACTCGAATCGTCTGCCATTCGAATATTCTGACACTTGTCTCAAACCCTAACTATTCTAAATCACCAAGAGCTACAGTAAGGAGAGAAAATGATTTTCAACCCAAATCTTGCAGAAATCAGATTAGAAGAGAGCATTTGCCCTAGTTTGGTATTTTGCTTCAAACCCAAAATTTGCAATACGCTCGAATCTTCTGATACATATTAATTTCTATATTGAATTACCGACGAACAATTTCGTCGATATTATTGATGGACCAATTCCGTCGGTAATACCGACGAAATATTCACATATATCGACAGATTAAAAATCCGTCGGTATTCATTGTTATTTCGTCGGTATTACTGATGGAGTGCGTCAATTGATAAAATTTCATCAGTGAACAACCACTTTCTAGTTGTGTTACAAAGTAGGAGTACTATAGGATAGAGATCATCAAACAATCTATATCTATACATATATAAAGGTTGAATTGATTTTAGCATTCAATTTTTCCCTTCAAAACTTTGAGACATCACATGACTAATATATCCTTAAATTAGTGATAGCAAATGACCTATTTACCCCTATTCAAATATGATACAAATAATGAGCCTTTTTGAAATCATAAATTTTTTCATGCCTCATTATTACATTTAATGCTAAATGGGAAATGCTACATTATGGTTTAAGAAGCAATCAATTTGGCACAACCTTTGATAACTGTCATTATTCAAATCTGATACAAATAATGGCACTATAAAATTTTCTCTTTTCATATTTTTTTTCCTTTTTCTCACTTATTTAATCCGAAAAGTATGAAACCAATACTCCCTATCACTGCATTTTTTTTCACTAGCTTTTTTCTTCGAATGATGTACTACTATTAGCTAGAATATCAATGTTGAAATAAGAGAATCAAAATTTTATATTGAATTCTTAAATGAAGAAATAAGGCAAAAACAAAAATATAACCAATGAAATCAAAGTTAAAGTATTATCTGTCAAAAAATACACATGCTCAAGTTAGAACATTTAGTAAAATACTTAGAACTAATTTAAAAAAAAATATTTTTCTCGGTCTCAAAATGACAGGATCGTTCTAATTTAAGTTTGATTTATTTTTTACCAAAAAAATGATATTAACCCAACATTAATATCAATAGCATTTTTAAAAGTTCATTTGAGTTATTAAGTTTCATTATTTTCTAGATCAATGTTTAATTAAGTTAACATTAAAAATAAAGTGAGTATATTTTTTTGGAAACGGGTAAATATAAGATTACAAAAAGTTGAAGACATTTTAATACAATGTCCTATTACTTTCGTTTTAAAATAAATATAAAAAAAATTGAGATGGGGAGAGAATTTTTTTTTTCAAACCCAGTATTTTTGCATTTAAATAGTGGTCAATAGCCAATGATTTGGTCTTCACTGTTTACAGTATTTACAGACACAAATTTTAAGAATTCACTCTCGCCCTGATTTTTTTTAAAGAGCGCACTATGACATTGAGACAACAATTTTGGGATAAGGGCAAATGAACATGCTATTTTACTATTAAAAATGCCTATAAATACTAAAAAACTATAAATTTTCCATTTTCATAGGCAAATGAACGTGTTGTTCGTCGATTTTATCTGTTCACTCACTCATTTTGTTTTTTTTTTTAAATAATCTGTTTTTAGTAATGGTTAATTGTATGTTATTTTGTGTAAGATAAATAATTGTGATGGGTTGAAGATTTTAATATGTGACGAAAGAAAAAGACCGTGGATGACACCACAAATGTTGTATACAAGATTTTTTTTTAAAGTTTGTAATTTTTATTACTAATGTCAGGATATTTTTGTTGTATACTTTTTATTTTAATTTTTTTTTTCCTAAACTAACCTTTATAGTTTTATAGTTATAGTTACTTTTTAAATTTAATTTCTCTTATTTATTAAAGTTTTTTTAATCGTGTATTTAACACACACGGATGTTACGCTAGTTGTTTATAATTACCATGTCATTAGTTAGGCGAAAAGCCAATGATATGGCGAATGTTATCTCTTGGATTGCACCAATGTTTGGCAATCTGATTATTTGGGATAACATCTGTGGAGTGCTTTTCTTATGTGAATTGCGTGTGCATTTAATAATTACTAGATTGACTTTCGTGCGATATATGGGATGTTACTATAAATTTAAAAGACAAAAATTGAACTAAAATAAATAAAAAAATCAATTCGTTTATACATTATATTATTTATTTTTTATTATTAGTAAAATTATTATTATTATTATTATTATTATTATTATTATTATTATTATTATTATTATTATTATTATAATTATTATTATCATTTGTAATTATAAATACTTCACACTTATTTAATTTTTCACTAAAAATATATAGAAAAATAAAAAATTATTATTAACAAAGGATAATCAAGAAATTTATATTTAAAAAAAGGGGTTTTTTTTTCTCTGTCCAAATGAAATGAAAGAAGTCTCTATTTAAAGAGGAAAATTTTTATGAATTTTGATGCAAAAAAAAAAATTTAAAGAAAAATTAATTTATTATAAAATAATTGAGGGTAAAGAAATTTGATGTAAAAAAAATTCGGAAATTCAGCCAACCAATCAACGGGCGTCACTTGTCAAAATCTATAGTATAAATTAAACCCCTCCGTGAACAGTTCTATGAACAGTTTCGGAGGGGTTTTTCCCTATTTTGTCCTCATTATTTAGTCTGTTTCCTATTTTGCCCTTAATTTGTGCTAAGACTTTGGGTTTGGGCTAAGACTTTGGGTTTGGGCTAAGAGTGAGCTTTAGGAGGGTTTACTTAAATTAATTAACTGATTTTTTTATTTTTTTTTAAATTAAAAAAAAATTAATTTGAAAAAAAAAAAAAAACACACCCGTGTCCTTGGACACGGGCATATGTACTAGTTCTTTTAAAAAAAGGAAAAAAAAAACTCCATAAACTCACCGTTGTCGGCGCGTGCATTACACGCCCCAGAGAAATGTCGAATTTGCCTTTCCACAGATAGACGACACATGTCCAATGTTTTTAAAAAAAAAAACCCTAATGCATTCATGCGCCTCTTTAGGCCTATGTAATTTACGGCTCTCATAATTTTAACCAATAAAAAAATAAGAAACAAAATAAATCATTTACTATCCACTTTATTTGGGTAATTATTAATAAAAGTAATTTAATTTATTTCATAAAAATTGAGATTATAACTCATTTAGTTACTTGATATTTTGTTCTAATGTGTTTTAGTGTGTGTGCACATATATGTTTAACATGATGTACAAAGCTTCTTAAATAAGCTACTCATTTTTAGTAATCTTTTTGTCCTCCATAGATTTTCAATCCTAACCAAGTAACTACAAATATCCCCTCGTTTATTTTAAAACTTATGCAAGTCTTTTTATATATAGAGAGAGATAGCGATTTATAACTAATTATTTTCTACTTTTTTTTTTTAAATATATTATATTCACGTCTATTATGATTTTTAAATTAATGAAAAAATTAAACCTATAAACTAATCTAATTTCGGACTAAAATTTTATTATACTAATTTTCTCATTTCTCAAATAAAATGTCCAAGAAATAATTCAACAATTGTGTTAAATGAAAAAAAATTCCCCAAACCCTCCACTCCCTCATCACACCCAACCCAACCCACTTCTTCATCACCCTCTTTTAAAATACCAATTTATACTATCTATATTTCTTAGAATATTGATATGCACTTCTATCAAAATTTTAAAAATAATGACCATCTTTCCCGATATTCGTCTTTATTAATAATTTATTGACTATGCTTCAATTTTTTTAAAATAAATTAAATATATTGTTTGATGTATCGAACTAAAATAAATCAAATAACCATATTACCCCTTCCAACTCAAATAAATTAAAATCTACCATGGAGGAAAATGTCGGAATTGCCCTTAAATGAACGGTTGACAAATGTCCGAAATGAAAAAAAAAAAAGAAAATCCTCCTGCGTACACGCGCTTTTGTCGGCGCGTGTACAGAACGCGTCATTTCTAGAACACTCACAGTATTGATATAAAAGGAGACCAACAATGAATAAATATTGACCTTTGACTTTTATTAATAGTCATAGCATAAAAGGAAAACAATAATACAAATATCATGAAATGGAAAATATACAATATATCGTACAATTAAAACTATATTTTTACAGACAATAATGAGACATTAATCAGATGTAAATATAATCTAATAAATTAGTTATGTAACAAAGGAATAAACAGTTTTTCGAAAGTAAAAATTGTATAAGTCTTAAGGGCATTTACCAAAAAGATCTTTTAAAAGATAGATATTAAAAAAAAAAAAAAACCACACAAGTTGATTGTTACAAAAAAAACTCCCTGAAAATTACAAAAAACAATATTTTTTTTAATTTTTAATTTTATGTTTAATTTTTATTATATATTCTTAATTTTTAATTGAATTCGTATATTTTTTTTAAATGTTAAAGAAATCGGATAAAAAAAATCTAAAATTCAACCAGCCAATGAATGGACGCCAAGTATCCCATTTAAAAAAATGCGGCTGCATACACACGTGTATGGCACCCGTCACTTTTCAGCCAAAAATATATAATTAATATAGTAGTACTATTTCCTCCGTCCGAAAATATATAATTAATTTTCATTTTTTAAAAAATACAATCAAGAGTGTTATTTTTTTACATCCATGTTGATTTTTTTATTTCTTTATTTTCACGTGAGAGTTAAGGCATATTTTTGTAAATATATTATACTTCTAAAACATTAGCTAAATGTATAATTAATATTCATAAATTACCTATATATATTTATTATATTTGTCCTATACTTTTACGTACGTACTTTTGACTAAAATTTATTAATTTAAAAAAATAAAAAATAATTAATTATTTAGATGGGTTGAATACAAAATTGTAAAAAATATTTAACTAAACAACTTAAAACAAAATGTTTTTAAAATTAAACTTAAAATAAATAAATTATTAACTTATAATTATTGAACTTGAATATAGAAATAGTAGTACAACATCTATATGAATTACTTTTTTGGATAAAATAAATAAAATTTTAATTCATGAAATTTTATATTTATATGTCAATTTTTATATATATTTATAAAATAAATCATTTTTTAAGTCTTGAAATAAAACTTTTGTTAAAAAACCTAAATATTTTTTTTTTGTAAAAGTCTTAAGATTTAATGAATATTACAACTATACCCTAAAGTTGAAAGACTTGGTTGCCCTTAATGAAATAATATGTAGACCAATTTTGCCCTTTGTAAACAAAAAAAAATATATATCATCCTAAACACCATCACTTTTATTTTATTTTATATTCTTAATTTTTTTAATTAGTAAAATTATTATTATTATTATTATTATTATTATTATTATTATTATTATTATTATTATTATTATTATTATTATTATTATTATTATTATTATTATTATTATTATCATTTATAATAAAAAAATCTTCAAACGTAATTAATTTTCACTAAAAATTTGAAAAATAAAAAAGGAAAATTAACAAAAAATAATTAAGAAATTTATATTTAAAAAAGAGGGTTTTTTTCTATGTCCAAATCAAATGAAAGAAGTCTCTATTTAAAGAGGAAAAAAATTATGAATTTTGGTGTAAAAAAAAATTAAAATTGTTTTTTTAATATATAATAATTGAAGTCAAAGAAATCGGATAAAATTTTTTTTTGAATTCCTTCCAGCCAATCACGGATCGACACATGTAAAGTCAAAAAGAAAAAGAAAAAAGACAATTACCTGCATTAACGCGCTGGTGTCGGCACGTGTTCGCACGAGCCGACGAAAAGTCAATTTTGCCCTTCCCTGAAAAACTAACACGTGGCCTAAAATTAAAAAAAAATAAAAAAACAAAAGATGACCAATCAGAGCTTGCCATGTGTCGTTTCAGCCGAGTTTTTTGCCATTTTGCCACTGCGTGAAAGGACCAAAATGCCCCTCAAACCCTCTTTATTTACCAAAACCTTGTTATTATATATAGATAGACTAGTAATATATTTCTTTAATAATTGCTAATATATTTCTTCATTTTCCTTAAAAAAAATATGTTTTTCAATAACCATGTGCGCGATGTTTATCAAACCTCCAATAAATTAAAACTTAAAAAGTAGGAAAAAATGCAACAATTAGCATCCAACTATTGCACTTTTGTGAATAATACAATTAAACTTTTTTTTTTATCCAACACATTAAGCTGTTTTTTTTTTTGTATTTATTACCACTACAACTAACGGGGTTAGTTTTTCCTAGTTAAATACTCCATTTACCCAGGGATATTTTCGGTATAAAAGTCCTAGGGGATGAATTAAAAAGAGGATTAATGTCTGGCCTCTATAATCCAGGGGTATTTTCGGTATAAAAGTCCCGGGGGTATTTTCAGGGTTAGTTTTTCCTAGTTACCCAGGGATATTTTCGGTATAAAAGTGCCAGGGGTATTTTCGGTATAAAAGAGAAGGGAAATATAGAGGCCAGACATTAATCCTCTTTTTAATTCATCCCCTAGGACTTTTATACCGAAAATACCCCTGAATAAATGGCATTTAACTACGAAAAACTAACCCCGTTAGTCGTAGTGGTAATAAATACAAAAAAAAAATACAGTTTAATGTGTTGGATCCAAAAAAAAAATTTAATGGTATTATCCACAAAAGTGCAATAGTTGGATGCTAATTGTTGCATTTTTCCTAAAAAGTACTCCCTCCGAACATTATATATAAATAAAAAAAATAGAAGTTACATAATACTCCCTCCGTCCCAAATAGTAGCTTCCCATTTTGCCATTTTGGGTGTCCCGTTAATAGCTTTCACTTTTCTTTTTTGACAAAGGAATCTTTACTATTCCCTCCACTCATTCTCTCTCCTACATTATTTTAATACTCACAACACCATTATAATTTACTATTCTCTCCACTCATTCTCTCTCCTATTTTCAAATTACACTCACAACATTTTTTCTTCCCCCCCCATTTTCTTAATTTCCGTGCTTGGCAAAAAATGGGAAGCAATTGTTGGGACGGAGGGAGTATTAATGATCTTGCATACTCCCCCGTCCCGCCCGAGTTTTTGCCTTGCACGAAAACTAAGAAAAGTGATGTAGAAAAGAGAAAAAGTGTATAGTGAAATAAATGTTTTGAGTATGAAAAGTAATGTAGAAAAGAGAAAGTGGGGTAGAAAATAGTTAATGGATATTTATTGTGAATATGACAAGTGGATCCCAAAAAATAAAGAAGTTATAAAAAACTTTTAATTTTTGAGTTATGCCCCTTCAAATGAAACGCCCAAAAAGAAAATTTGTGCCCTTCCAACGGGGCGGAAGGAATATAAGATTTTTATTTCCTGTAATGCTCATAAAATTTTTGAACAAATTATAATTAGTAACATCTTGTACATGATATATTTTAATATAAAATTTTTAAAAATAATTATTGATATATTACTTAATAATTTATCGATAACAATTTTGAAGTGAGATTAATATTACGGTTGCTAAGAATATAAATGCCATAATTAGTTTTAAAGTATTACTATTATTTTACTGAGAAAATCTATATTATAAATCACACCATTGTTTTGAACAGTTGTGTGAATAGTTCCATCCGTGGAAATGACCATTTTGCCCTCACTATTCACTCCCTTTCCCATTTCGCCCTTAAAAAAAAATTATTTTAAATTAAAAAAAAAAAATTTTAAAAAAATAGTTTTAAAAAAATGTGGCCTTGGACACGGGCATATTTAAAAAAAAAATTAAATTAAAAAAAAAAACAAAAAAAATCGTGGCCTTGGACACGGGCTTAGGCTAGTGACTCTTATACAGGAGGTAACATACTTTACTCATTTACGTCAAATAATGCAACGTAATTTTTAGTGTATAAAAAATACAACTACTTTTATAACTTTTTTCATGTAATGCAATTTTCAAGTTAAAAAATGAATGACGTTATATTTACTTAACACCTTGTTGTGACGAAATTAACACTAAATAAATATTTAACGAGCGTAATGCCATTTTTTTCCTCCTTTGGAGAGATTGAGACGATGGAGAAGTTAGTTGTCATATCAACATTTTTCAACAGCTCATTTGCTACATTATCATTTCATTAAAAAATAACACCGTTAGTTAAAATAGAATTTGATTGCATTGTTTGATAACAATTTAAAAAGTATGTTGCATTTTTAGACACTATGAGGGGGTGTTAGGGCAGGGGGTATGCAAAAAAAAAAAAAAAAAAAAAACGTGGGTGAGGGGGACTGGATGGGGGAGGGGGTAGGGCGAGGGTATGCAAAAAAAAAAAAAAAAAAAAAAATTCATGGGGGTTGGGGGGGAGGGGTTAGGGCGGGGGTATGCAAAAAAATAAAAAAATTGTGGAGTGGAGGGGTAGGCAGGGGGTATGCAAAAAAAAAAATTCGTGGGAGGGAGGGGTGGGGTGGGGGCTGGATTGGGGGGGTAGGCTGGGGGGTGGGGGGTAGGTGGGATATTTTGGTCATAATTTTTTTTTTTTTTTTTTGAATTTTATTGTCAAAAGAATTGGTCATTCCTCCCATATTTGAAGAGAATGACAGATTTCATCAAGTCAAGGAATTGATCAATCCGAAGGAATGGAAATTTTGAACCAAACACGACGAAGGAATGAGTCAAACGGAATTGACCACTCCATTCCATCGGCGGAATGACCAATTTCGCGAATCAAATGAGTCCTATGAATATGTTGCATTATTTGATGCAAATGGATAAAGTACCATTGATATGTGTTTAATTAAATTATATGCCACTTTTGGTCGAAGGTAAAAGGAAAAAAATTAAATAAATTATCCTCTATTTACTCAGATAAATGAGTTGACATAATATTTTGACTTTTACCGATTAGAGCTTCTTTGTCAACGCAACCATGGATCTCCATATTCCCAGCAGCAGCAGTCATCTTGTTCATCATCATCATCAGCCGCAGATCCATAAATCAATCCGTCTTCTCAACAAACTCTCCAAAAAATCCTTTCTCTCTCTTCCCCGTCAATGTTCTCTCTCATCCTCAGGTACACACACGAACACACACTTGTAAATTTCTGGTTTGAATTCGTGCTAACTCCATTACTTTTCGTTTTTCAGGGTTCCCAATTCATACAACCCCACTATCTCCATGTAAGTTTGTTGATTTTGTTGTTTGAATAGGTTTAGGGGTTTGAATTTCGTCTCCAGGAAGCTTTTTTTGGTATGTTACTTACTCCGGTTCAAAATAGATGTCGTTTTTTAAGCTTAAATTTGGTTCAAAATCTTGTGTTTTTTGAGACTTTAGATCCCAATTTTAACGAAACTTGTTTCATTGCATTGATTATCTTTTTTTTTTTTTTGAGTAAATAATGAATGCATTGATTATACTTTTTTGATAAATAATGAACGATATATATTTAGAATCGGAGAGAGTATTTAGGAATTAGGAGTATTTAATGTTGGGCCCTGCAGGTTGGGGTTCAAGATTAATAGTCAGTCGACGTGTATCGGATAAGGTTTCAGACTGGGTTGACTCGGAGGATCAGTCCCCAAACTATGCTCCAGAATCAACAGACAAGGTGTTTTTCCTTTCTTGCTGTTGTTTTGAGAATTAATTAATGCTGAGTAATTTCATCGATGCTAAAGAGTTATTAGTACTCTTAAGTTTTGGTCTAACTTGATTGCAATTTGACCAAATATTTCCATAATTTTACTTGTCCGAACTCATTGTTTAGTTTCTTGATTGAATCATTGTCGTTTAAAATGGAACAAATGCATGCCAAATATTGATTTGATTATATAGTTATTTGTTGGCTTGAGGAGTCTTTGAGCATATATGGAGTGAAAGCATTATTTTTATTGTTTAATGGAATTGCTTCGAAATGATTTGGTTTGCTCCACAGACTCAAAAGAGTCGGGAACAAGTCCATGCTTTTAAAGTCTAATTTAAAAGCATTGACGTAGAGTATTGGTTTAAGTTCACTTAAGTTGACCACTAAAAACTAAATGAGACTCTCTTTCCATGACGGAGGTAGTATAAGTTGGGAGAAAGTTGGAATACGTACTTTGGGCTACCTATCTATCAAGTTGATTTGAAGTTGTAATGCTAGTCTTGTAGTGTTAATAATTTAAGCATGATGCCAGCATGTTATTGCTTATTGGTTCAGATAGGATAGGACAACAACAAGAGACATTGTGAATAATAGATGACTGAATACCGCAGGGCGTTAGGTAGGGAGTGAAACAATGTCAGATATGAGTCGAGGACCCCTACAGCAAAAAAAGGCGTTATAAGAATTTCCAACTACTTTATACTTAACCGAAAGGGGTTACTTTGGTGAAACAGAAAGTTTTAAGTGCCAATAAATAGAAGTATTAGTTGAATGCTGAACTCGTAGAGTTTTGAGGATGTTAAATGTGATACCTAGTTAAAGTTAACTAATACTCCCATCTATGAAAAATTTATATTTAAGTCAAGCTTTTTAAGAAATCCGTTTCACATATATATTTCAAGCATAGTGCTAGATTCATTTTTTTTATCAGAAGAAGGGAGTATAATTGAGTGCTAAATCCACAGGTTTAATTACAATCAGCTTTATCCAAGTAGCTCAGACTTGACTGTTCACAATGTTTGCTACCCCTGTTTCTTCAAGATTGGAATTCGCAGTTCCCGGACTCCCTATGTGATTTTTGCAGACATTCCAATATGCTTATTATATATTATCTTGTTTCAGATGCCTGGACAAAGGGATACTTCTTTTCTGGATATTCTGAAGAGAGCAAATTCGGTACTACCTCAAGTAGTCATTGCTAGTACACTTTTGGCTCTTATCTATCCACCTTCTTTCACATGGTTTACAAGCAGGTTGTTAAAATAACTATTAAATGATTAGACAAAACCATTTTTTCCCTTCTAATTTATCTTTTATTTCATGAGTGCTACTTAAAAGGAATTCAGACCGCGCCTCATAGCATTTTATGTACTAATATATTATTCTTGTAGTTGATCGGCTGGTTTATATCAAAGTGATTTCCAGTGTTCAAATTTTTGGAACTCATATTTGATGAGTTTTAAAAATACAGGTACTATGCTCCAGCTTTAGGATTTTTGATGTTTGCGGTAGGAGTTAATTCAAGTGAAAAAGATTTTATCGAAGCATTCAACAGGCCAGCAGCTATATTTGTTGGTTATATTGGGCAATTTATCATAAAGCCCCTCCTTGGATATCTATTTGGCACAATTTCAATGACAGTATTCGGCCTTCCAACTTCTCTAGGTAAGGGTCTTCTTTCTTATCCCTTTTGAGTGATTCCAACCACAGTGCTAAATTCCGTTAAATATTTAAATTCCGTTAAATATTTGAATCAGGTGCTGGGATCATGTTGGTTTCTTGTGTTAGTGGTGCCCAGCTCTCAAATTATGCGACTTTTCTAACTGACCCATCAATGGCCCCTCTAAGCATTGTGATGACATCAGTGTCTACTGCTAGTGCTGTTTTTGTCACACCATTGTTGTCTCTTTTGCTTATTGGGAAGAGATTACCGGTGGACGTAAAAGGAATGGTGTCCAATATTCTGCAGATTGTAGTTTCCCCCATTGCTGCTGGTTTGCTTCTGAACAGGTAATTAATTATTCATATATCCTCTCCGTCCCAAAATAAATGTGACACCTTGGATATATTGGTCAACTCGATTGGGCATTGACCAACATTTTATGAAATTTATTTATTTTCATGAAATTCTTAAAATAGTTATTGGTATGGTTTCTATTGGTGCATTAATAACCATTTTTAGAAGAGTAATACTAGGGGTACAAAATGCTCACAAAATTCTAGCTGTCAATCATTGATTGAATGTTTAAACTGTGGTCCCAACTGTGAAATGATTTCAACACTAATTAATGATTGCCAATTAGGATTTTGTGAGCATGATTTTGCAAGCATATTGTGCTCCTAACATTGATCTTTTTAGAATAACAAAAAGATAATTAAATTTTGGGTTAATGACAATTTAGGGCCTGAAGTATACGGGCGGTACCACATTAGGGCCTGAAGTCTTAAAACATCAATTTAGGGCCTAAAGTTACATTTTTGATCAATTTGGGGCCTTTTGACGTTTTCCGTCAAAAAAGTCCGTTAAGTGACCATGTGATATGCACGTGAGATTCAGTGAGGGCATTTTGGTCATTTCATAGACTTCAGGCCCTAAAGTGTCATTTACCCTATAAAATAATATATAAAAATATTTAGTTTTTTTTTTACAAAAAATAATTAGTAAATTTAAAATATTGAAAAAAATAAAGATAATAAAAATAATTTATAATCTATCAATATATAAAAACAAGGTTTTGGTAATTAAAGGGGCTTTGAGGGGCATTTTCGACTTTTCACATCTATGGCAAAATTGCAATTAAAAAGGGCATAAGGCATTGGCCTTGGCCGGCCTTGGCCTGCCTTGGCCTTGGCCGTGGCTCGGCCTTGGCCGGCCTTGGCCTTGGCCGTGGCATGAAGGGATTAATCCCACATTGGTTTGAAACCAAAAAAAAAAATTTTTCCTACCCTATATATTGCTTGGCTCGGCATATGATTTCGGCCGGCCGTGGCCCTTGACCATGGCCTTGGCCCATGCTTGCCCTTGGCCTTGGCTCATTATTGCCCTTGGCCTCGAAGTAGATGCCTTGGCCGGCCTTGGCCTTGGCTTTGGCATGAAGGATTTTATCCCACATTTGTTTGAAATCAAAACAAAAAATTCTCCTACCATATATATTGCTTGGCTCGGCCATGGCTTGGCAATAAGATTTCGGCCGGCCCTTGCCCATGGCCTTGGCCCATGCTTGCCCTTGGCCTCGAATTGGATCGGGGCTCGGTTTGGGTTAGTTTGGGTCGGATTCGCGTATGGAACGTAAGTATTCGGGTTGGATCCGGATAAAACAATTTATAAGTAAAAAATTTTCTTTGTAAATACACAATAAAATTATTTTTGTTTTAATTTATAAATCATAATAAAAATAAAAAAATAATTAATAAATTTATATTTTTGGTGGAAAAAATATAATTTATAAATCATAACAAAAATAATTAATAAATTTATATTTTAGTAAATATATATTTTTAGTGAAAAAGTTTTAAGTCATAATAAATTTTTTTTTGTTATAATTATAAAATTGTTTATTGATATGGTATTCATAATGGTGAAACAATAATAAATTTTATAATTGCATAGAGATATCTATATATATTTTTTTTAAATTATGGTCAAAGTTTAATTAAGTTAACCATAAAAAATCAAAGGTTTCGGGGGGACGGAGGGAGTAATAAAAGGCTTGCATACTTGAGCATGCTAATTATCACAAGATACTTGGGGTATCCAAGTTGCCTATACTCAATCTTCCCACATTGAATAAAAACTAAACTAAAATGTTATCCCTTTTCTATATAATGCTCAAGTTGGCCAAGGTTTAGTCATTTCGGCCGTAGTCTCCCTTGCCCATGGCCTTGGCCCATGCCCTCGCCCTTGGTCTCGGATCGGGCATTGGGTCGGGTCTCGGATCAACTAAAATTTTGGATCGGATTTGTGTCGGCTTCAGATATTTCAACATAATAAATTTAAATTTTTCAAAATATTTCATAAATTTATATATATATCCAAAAAATATTGACACTTTGTTTTATTATTTTTTAAAAAATATTTATTTGTTATACAAAATAAAAAATAAAAAAATAAAATATTAAGATAATATTTATTGGAAAAAAATAAGAAAGAAATTGAACTTGGGCCTTGACTAGGCCGTGATCTTGACTTGGATGGCGTTGAAATAAAACGAAATAATTTTTTTCTATTCATTAGCCTTGCCTCGGCCTTGGCCTTTCCTTCGCATTTACCGTGGCTCGGCCTTGGCCTTGGCCTTTGCTCGGCCTTGGCCGTGGCTATACTGCTCAAGTTGGCCTTATCCCACATTGAATAAAAATCAAACTAAAATGTTATCCCTTCCCTATATAATGCTCAAGTTGGCCAAGGCTTAGTCATTTCGGACGGCCGTGTCCCTTGCCCATGGCCTTGGCCCATGCCCTCGCCCTTGGCCTCGGATCGGGCATTGGGTCGGGGCTCGGATCAAGTAAAATTTTGGATCGGATTTGGATATTGCCCTTAAGTATTTGTGTCCGATTCAGATATTTCAACATAATAAATTTAAATTTTCAAAATATTTCATAAATTTATATATATATCCAAAAAATATTGCCACTTTGTTTTAATATTTTTCAAAAAACAAATTTATTTTTAATGCAAAATAAAAAATATAAATATTAAGATATTACTTATTTGAAAAAAATAAAAAAGAAATTGAACTTGGGCCTCGCTGGCCGTGGCCTTGCCTTGGATGGCCGTGGCCTTGCTTTGGCTCGGTCTTGGCCGGCCATGGCCTTCGCCATGTGGCATTAGGAGTTATCCCACATCGAAGTGAAGGGAAAGTAATCAAAGGCTTGTGGCTCGCCCTCGGCCTTGGCCTTGCTTTGGCTCGGCCTTGGTCGACCATGGCCTTGGCCGTGTGGCCTTCCCGCCTCCCTTGGAATGTTCTCCCACATTGACAGAAAACCAAAAAAATCAAAGGCTATTGCTATATAAGAGGCTGATGATGAGCAATTTATATCATACTTGGCTTTGACATTTGGCATGGCCGCCCATTACCGTGGCCTTGCCATTTGCCTTGGTAATTATAGGGGCTTTGAGGGGCATTTTCGTCATTTCACTACATGGCAAATTTGCAATTGAAAAGGAGAAAAGGCTTTGGCCTTGGCCGGCCTTGGCCTTGGCTGTGGCCTGAAGGGGATTTAATCCCACATTGGGTTGAAACAAAAAAAAAAGCTCTCCTCCCCTATAAACGCTGAAGCTGGCCATTGGGATTTTACATTGGCCGGCCGTGGCCCTAACACATGGCCTTGGCCTTGGCCCATGCTTGCCCTTGGCCTCGGGTGGATCGGGGCTCGGATAGGGGCATTTTGGGTCGGATTCGGGTATGACCCTTAAAAAATTGGGTCGGATCCGGATAAAACAATTGTTACAATTTTTTTTTTAAAGCTCTAATTTGAAAAAAAAAATGACCCTCACTTTACTCTTTATCCGAATAAATCAAAATTTGTTAATTATTTTCTCTTTTAAGTGGAGACTTATTTTATTTGAAAAAAAAAACAATCTTTTGTATAAATATTAATTTATTAATTATCCTTTAATAATTATTTCATTTTTTTTAGTGCAAAGTAATGAAGTCATAATTATTTTTTTTTATTATAAATCATAATAAAAAAAATCTATTTTTTTATTATTTTTTAATTTCATTTTTTCACCTAAATTAATAATTTTTTCTCTTTAACTAGATACTTCTTTCATTTGGATTTGGACAAAGAAAAATAATCCCCAATTTTAAATATAAATTTGTTAATTATCCTTTCCTATTTTTTTAATTTCTTTTCAGTGAAAATTACTTAAGTGTGAAGTAAATATTTTAATTATAAATGATATTTTAATAATATTTATAATTATATACTAAAAAAATGATTATAAAATAAAATAAATTTGATGGGGTATAGGATGATGATAAATTTATATATATATCCTAAAAATATTGCCACTTATTTTTATTATGTGTCAAATAATTTTTTTTTATACAGAATAAAAATATAAATAGTAATATATTATTTATTTGGAACAAATTTTTTTTAAATTGGACGTTGACTTGGGCCTTGGTTCGGCCGTGGCGTTGCCTAGGTATATAATGGCTCATTATATACCAAGGCCATTTTTCATTCTTTTTTTTTCAATGTGGGAAATCATGCTTGGCCTTGGCCGTGGACTTGGCCTTGGTTTTATCCCACATGAAAAAAATACAATCGTTTTATTCTTGTCTTGATTATATAATGAGGCTTAAGCCAAAGGGATTTATTTGAAACAAAAAAATTTTAAATTGGACGTTGACTTGGGCCTTGGCTCGGTCGTGGCCTTGCATAGGATGGTCGTGGCCTTGCTTTGGCTCGCCCGTGGCCGGCCATGGCCTTCGCCATTTGGCCTTGGGAGTTGTCCCATATCAAAAAATAATCAAAAGGAAATGGGTTGCCTAGGTATATAATGGCTCATTATATACCAAGGCCATTTTTCATTCTTTTTTTTTTTCATTGTGGGAAATCATGCTTGGCCTTGGCTGTGGCACTTGGCCTTGGTTTTATCCCACATGGAAAAAATACAAAAGTTTTAGGGCTAGGATGATGAGTTGAAATGATTTTGAATATGTATAAATAAAATCATTGTGTATTTACGAAGTATATATGATTATTTTTTTAAATTAATTTTGTATTTATCAAGTATATATCTATAATCTATAAATATATAATAACAAGGTTTTGGTAATAAAAGGGACTTTGAGGGGCATTTTCGTCATTTCACAGCATGACAAAATTGCAATTATAAAGGACAAAAGGCCTTGGCCTGCCGCTGCCTGCCGTGGCTCGGCCTTGGCCTCGCCTGGCCTTGGGCGTAACCTAGAGGTTTTTATCCCACATCTATTAAAACCAAACTCAAATGCTAACCCTTCCCAATATATTCTCAAGGTGGCCTAGGGAATGTTAGTTCTAGGCCGTGGCCCGACAATGGCCTTGGCCCGTGCGATTGTCCCATTAAAAAAAAAATTTAATTTTTATTTACAAAGAATATATGATTAAATAATTTTTTTTTATCATATATAAGTAAAAAATTAAAAATTTATTTAAGTGTGAAGTATTTTCTTAATTATAAATTATAATAATAATAATAATTTCAATAATAAAAAAATTATACAAAAAATAAAATAAAAGTGATGGGGTATAGGATGATGAGTTGAAATGATTTTGAATATGTATAAATAAAATCATTGTGTATTTACCAAGTATATATGATTATTTTTTTCAATTAATTTTGTATTTACCAAGTATATATGATTATTTAATATAGTATACTATATATATATATATGTATATATATATATATTTGTCAAAATAAATATTTCAAAATGATAATTTTGAATTTGTCAAAATATTTCATAAATTTATATATATATCCAAAAAATATTTTCACTTATTTTTATTATTTGTCAAAAATAAATAATATTTTTATACAAAATAAAAAATATAATATTAAGATATTATTAAAAAAAAAAAAAATAGAAATTGGACATGGGCCTTGGCCTTGGCCGTGGCTCGACCATGGCCTCGCCTCGCCTTGGGCGTGGCCTAGAGTTTTTTATCCCACATCTATTAAAAACCAAACTCAAATGCTAACTCTTCCCAATATATTCTCAAGGTGGCCTGGGAATGTTAGTTCGGCCGCCACGGCCTCGACTCACGGCCTTGGCCCATGCGACTGTCCCATTAAAAAAAATAAAAAATTTTATTCTTATTTACAAAGGATATATGATTAAATAAATTTTTTATTATCATATATAAGTAAAAAATTTAAAAATTTATTTAAATGTGAAGTAATTTCTTAATTATAAATAATAATAATAATAATAATAATAATTTCAATAATAAAAAAAATTATACAAAATAAAATAAAAGTGATGGGGTATAGGATGTTGAGTTGAAATGATTTTGAATATGTATAAATAAAAGTGATTGGCCTTTGTCGTGGCTCGGCCTTGGCCGGCCTTGGCCTTTTGCATGTTCTTGAGGAGTTTATCCCACATTTAATAAAAACCAAAACTAAAATTTTATCCCTTCCCTATATTATGCTCAAGTTGGCCAAGGCTTAGTCATTTTGGCCGGCCGTGGCCCTTGCCCCATTTGTTCATCTTTTTAAAATTAATATTTTTACACCAAAATCATAATTTTTACCTAAAAATAAATTTTTATTAGATAATTGTACTATTCTTTTGGTATGAAGAAATCTTTTGTTTTTATTTAAAAATTTCTGTTTATCAAAAAGAAATAAAATATCATCTTTTTTTAACTATATTTCCAATCTTCACATTTTTTTACTAATTTCAATAACTTCTTTCGTATGTGATTCGTGTGTTTTATTTACTTTTTTAAATGATAAAATACTACATAATTGTATATGAAGAAATGCATATTTCTAATGATTTTTGTTTTATTCCTATTTTATTGTTTTCTAATTTTTATGTTTTGACAATCTATTCTTTAAGAAATTATTTCATAATGTATAAACGAATTAATTTTTTGATTTATTTTAGTTCAATTTTTGTATTTTGAATATACAATACAGTAATGCCCCGTGCATCGCACGGGAGTCAATCTAGTAACAATTAATTTTATCACCATCTCCCCGTTTTCATCTCTGATTCATCACAAAAAAAAAGGAAAAAGAAAAATAGCAAACAAGAAGAGAGAAATAAAGCCCAAATTCATCACAATCTCCCCATCTTCATCTCCGATTCAGAATACCAACAAAAATCAGTTTTAAAAAAAATCCAAATTAAACTTATATTCTGGGCAAATTCATCACCATCTATGATGCACGAATTCTCTCCCCAAGGAGCAAATTACGTATCCGACTCGTTCCGGATACGGATTCGCTCCGGATTCGTTGAATTCTCTGTCGGATACGCACAGGGGGTCTTTTGACAATTCTTCAAAGTTTGGATTCGTACCCGGATAGTTTATGACTTTTGACTTTTTGTGTTTATCAGTTTATAACTTTGTGTCAATTGTCAAACATCTACTTATATTTTGAATGTTGAATATTTCTATTTTGGATATTTACATTTTGGTCCCTATAGTTTGAATAGTTACACTTTGGTCCTTATAGTTTGAATATTTACACTTTACCCCCACGTATCCGTATCCGAGATTTTTCAACAATCACGTATCCCCGTATCTCGTATCCGCGAATCCGTATCCGAGAATACGTATCCGTGCAACCTAGATCACCATCTCCCCATCTTCATCTCCGATTCATAACCCAAATTTTTTTACACAAACCCAGATCAAGCCCGTGGCCTCTATGTTGATGACATTTTCGGCCACAAACGAATCGCTGAAAGGTAAGAGGCCGGGGGAAAGTGAGAGAGGGAGGGAGACAGATACGGACATTGCAATTTCGTCCATCAATTTTGACTCTGCACTCGGTACAAAAAGAAGAAGAGAAATGAGAGTCGGTCGAAGGAAAAGTGGAGGAGGGGAAGCCGATAAGTGGTGGTGTTGATGGAGAAAGGAGAGAAAGGAGAGCCAGATGGTGGGGTGGGATGGGGTTTAGAGAGGATGAAGAGGGATGGATGGTGTGGTGGGAGGAGATGAACTGGTGATGAAGGAAGAGGTTGATCACCTTGTTCTTTTTTTCCCTGTTTTTCCCTTTCTTTGGGTTAATTCAAGTATTATTTTTGCTTTTATTTATTTATTCATCGGTATACTTTATTCAAAAAAAAAAAACTAAAAATTGTTTGGAAATTATTTTTATTATATTTTCTCTATTTTCAGAAACAAAATTATTCAATTTTTAGATTTAAAATTAATTGTTATTATAAATTATTTTTATTATCTTTATTTTTTTCAATATTTTAAATTTACTAATTATTTTTTGTAATAAAAACTAAATCTTTTTATTTATTATTTTATAGGGTAAATGACACTTTAGGGCCTGAAGTCTATGAAATAACCAAAATGCCCTCACTTAATCTCACGTGCATATCACATGGTCACTTAACGGACGGAAAACGTCAAAAAGCCCCAAATTGATCAAAATTGTAATTTTGGGCCCTAAATTGATAGTTTTAAGACTTCAGGCCCCAATATGGTACCGCACGTATACTTCAGGCCCTAAATTGTCATTAACCCTTAAATTTTATAACATTTTGGTCAAACTTCAACCAAGTCAACCAAAAAAGTGAAGGTGCCACATTTATTTTTGGGTGGAGTGTGTGTTGGGATCAAACCTATTACTAGCCAACCCTTAGGGTTATAATAGGAATTAAAATTTATATTTGTATTCTGTTACATCCACAGGTTCTTTCCCAAGATTTGCGATGCTATTAGACCATTTTTGCCTCCTCTCTCTGTACTGGTGACTTCTCTCTGCGTTGGAGCTCCACTTGCTATTAACATAGACTCTGTTCTATCTCCTTTTGGACTATCGGTTTTGGTGCTTGTTATCGCATTTCACTTGTTAGCATTTATTTCCGGATATGCCCTTGCTGGATTCGTCTTTCAGAAGGCACCTGACGTGAAACCGCTTCAGAGAACACTATCTTACGAGACAGGTTTTTATTACCATTCTGCTCTTCCCTCTAGTAATGCCACATCAACACGCTTAATATCTGGATCATCCGGGGTATTAATATTATCAACCCTTTTTATCTGCTGTTATATAGGTATGCAGAGCAGTCTGCTAGCTCTTGCACTTGCGAATAAATTCTTTCAAGACCCGCTAGTGGGAGTGCCTCCCGCCATATCTGTAAGTTGACTTTTGAACGTTTAAGTTGACTTTTGAGACTTGACGTGGGCGCTTCAAGAATACGATTGGTACTCATTGTTTTGACAATTTGCAGGTTGTAATAATGTCACTAATGGGATTTTTTCTTGTGATGCTGTGGGCCAAGAAGAAAGGTGAATTATTGGTGTGATGAAGAAGGAGGTATTACCAGCAAGGAATTTATCGGTCCGTGGCTGCTGCTATTCAAAGTGTGTTTAAAGGACTTGCATTGCATCAGATTCTTGAAGAAACTCAGCTCAGGCCAGGAAGTGAAAATTCCGGTGGGAATGGAGTTTATTGTGGTTTAGCTAGATGTGTTGTATTTCCCATATACTAGGCAATAGGCAATGTATTTGTTAGGAAATGATGGGTCACAATTTTTATTTATTATTGCAAGATTATTAAACTTGTCATCCATGATATACCTAATTTAATTTAGGAATAATGCCCCATAAATTCTAAAAAAGTTTTATACTGTCTTATAAGTTTCTTTTCATATTGTATTATCATGTTACATTATTCTGTAATAATACTGTATACAAGATAATATATAATACTGTGTACTCATATAATACAATAATGGTGATAATAGGTGGCACCGACGACCAGTGACCGAATTTCGGTGGCGGGGTGGGCGGCAGTGGCGGTGGTGGTGGCAGGATGCAGTATTGAGGACGTTATATCGTAATATTTAAATAATGCATATAGAATGCAGTATAATATAATACCGATAAGAAGTTATGAGACATTTAATCCATAAGAAGTTACGAGACATTTAAATAAATGAGGAATTTGAGGAAAAATTTTATCTCAAAAGGAATTTATGGATAAAATTTTCCTTAATTTAGCTTTTAAGGAATAAAATTGCATTATTTTTATGACTTAATTTATTTTGTTATTAAGACTTTGTTGTTATTGGTTAAGTTACCACTTCGATATACAATTTTTTTTTATTTAATCTAAGCACTTTCTGATTTTAAATGCTTCCACTCCCCATTGAGAAGAGCCCCCCTATTTTAGTGATTAATTTGACAAATTTTCACGAAAAATTTAATATAGAATATTATCCATATAAAATACTCGTATTAGAATTTGTTATGAATATACACTATTACAAATATTATCAAGAATATACTCCTCCGTCCCAATAAGTAGCTTCCCATTTCATTATCTTTAGAAGGTCTCCGTTAATAAATTTTCACTTTCCTTTTTTTGGCAAAGAAATCTTTACTATTCCCTCCACTCATTCTCTCTCCTACATTATTTTAATACTCACACCACCATTATAATTTACTATTCTCTCTACTCATTCTCTCTCCTATTTTCAAATTACACTCACAACATTTTTTCTTCCCACCCATTTTATTAATTTACGTGCAAGACAAAAACGAATGTTTTTATCGGACGGAGGAGTACTATTTAGAATTCATTTCTTTACAATATATTTCATTAAACTTTAATAAAATTAAATAAGTAGAATTATATTAGTGGGACCAATTTCAATTTCAAGAATGCCAATAATTTCTGCGTACATCGTCCCTGCAAATTAAGGCAAATATCCAAAATTTATTTTGGGAAAACCATGTCAATCACAAGCTTACTGTCTTCTTCATCTTCTCCGATACCAACCTCTCCTCAATTTCCCAAACAGTCCCTTCATTCATCTCAATTTACACTCCACAGTTCCCATGGCACCCACCAAATTCCTAGCCCAAAACCCATGATTGTGCAGACCCAGAAAGCCGTTGCAGCTCTCGCCGGAGTTGCGGGTCTTGCTGCAATGGTGGGTCCCGCCTTTGCGGCTGATTTACCTTTAGTAGGTTCCACCTTGCAACTCGCTGAACCCCCCAATGCCCTTTCGCTGCCCACTTGGGCAATTCATGTCTCTAGCGTTGTTGAATGGTAAGATTAATTTACAATCTTTGCAATGTGTGTGTGTGTGTGTGAGATTAGAATTTTTGTTGATTGATTTATGATTTCTTTGATTTTGGGAAAAGGATTCTGGCAATGGCTTTAGTATGGAATTATGGGGAGAAACCAGGGTATGAATCTTGGAAGGGGCTCTCTTGGGGTATGGTGAGTTCTACTTCTACCTACTTCCATTTTTGCTCACACTCATTATATTTTAGCACAATTTTTAGTCCTAGATTAAATCATTTATTTATAGCATAATGTTAATTGAATGACATATGAAATCTGAACTGTTTTAAACAGCTTTCTAAACTGAAATGCTCCCTCCATTCCACTCAAAGACTCCTAATTTCCTTATGGGACGTTCCATTGAAAGAGTCATGTTTTGTTTTGTGTATTAAGCTTGCAAACTGCGATTATCATAAAGTTCTAACTTTACCCCATACATGTATAATGCATAAGTTGGATACCACACATACTTTATGCAAATTGTTGGTATTTGATTTTTCAAGTGATTCGAGTCCGAATGGTGGGAGTATAACTGTTTATAGCCGAGTTGAATTTTTCTTCCCATTGGCTACAATGCTTTCTCATTGGCGATCACCTTGGCCAACTAATCAAAGAACGCTTTCATTCAATCCAGATGTGGACTTCTTATGGGTTTTATTTTCTTGTAAGATGATTGGCTAATTAGTACCAACTAGTATATCACCCGTGCGTTAAACGCACGGACAAAAAACTGTAAAAAAAACTTTAAAATTTCACAAGAACTAAATAAAAAAAGTTACTATAACTGTAAATGTTAATGTAGAATATTTTTTTAGTAAAAGGTATTCATCGAAAATATATAATGACATTAAAAATTACAAATTTTGAAAAATTTCCTTGTACACAAAAAGAGTAATTGGTCCTACCCAAAAGATTGGTCATGAGGACTCACTTGATCAACTTGGATAGCCTGCATGTTATTCCGGTTTGTTCCTTGAACTCGAAAAAGAGCTGTGTTATCATCATCATAACTAACCACAGTAGGCTCTCCTTTGCTTGAATCAGCAATGGCACTTGCATGTGAAATAGCATCTGCCCTATCTTCCTGCATTGGAGAGATGACATTGTGAATAGACTCCTTGCACAACAAAAAAACATAATTCTGCCAAAGTTCAACTGTTGGTCTACCAATAATTAGCTAATCATATGACCAGCTGATGGCATATGTGAAGCACTTTCACATAGCAAGACACGAGGTTGTATTTGCTTGATCTAAATTCTTGTCGAGGTGTATAATAGTAATTGGGCCAAGTGTGAAACTGGATTTACACACAAGGGCCACGAGAAGAGTAACGAAGGGAGTGAAAATGGGGACCAAAATTTAACATGAAGCAATATCATTAGTTCTTAGATGAGTAAAACTGAGAAATGAATACCATCGAACTTTGACCACCAAGCCATATATAAAATAGATGCTTCTCCCTTCCATTGCCAGGATATCGATACTGCACAAGATAGCAGTCTCCACCAAAGAGCTTTCTCTGTTCTGCATTGCGAACAAGGGACAACTCCTCTCCATTTACCCGCCAAACCTACAATTTAACTACAATATCAACATGAAGTAGACGATGCCATTTTATTTTTTCAGTAAAGTATTTATATTAGTAGAAGTAGGTAGGAATTACCTTTAGAGTACCATTGCAATCTATAAATGACTGCTCCTCTTCATCAGGAAGCTCCTCGACCTCATATCCCTGTTGCTTGAATATGGCTGGAATCAGAAGGAAATAAAGAAAATCACAATCATGTATCTGAAATAGAAATGTGAGTTAATAGTAAAAGTGGCTGTTTTAGATCTATCCTTGAAATTTATATTACCCTTAACCATTTTTACTTAAGGGTGTAGGAAGAACTGACCTGCTACTTTGCCTCGGCCGTCTTCATACAACTTCGGCTCCACTTTTTGAGGCCAATCATCAAAATATGACTTAAATAACGCGGTTTCTGATCCTTCAGTTGAGAAAGTCAGATGTGTATTTATGGATCTTTCTTGAGATCCGAGGAAATCCTGTCAAATTCAGTAAGAAGGTGACCATATGAGGATACAGATGTTCAAAAACATGTAGGCATAGCCCAAGTGTAAGCAAATTTATGTTCGATATGCCTGTATTGCAGAGAAAGTTCTTACTTCTGCAGCTGAAATTGACGTCTTCCGCTCTGTAATGGATGTTCTTCTTCCCATCCAAACAAAAACCTGAGAATCATCGTCCAACATAAAGCACTTGTTCGACTCAAGCATTGCTTTCTTTAATGTGTCACTTCCAATCTGACTTAGGGTTATAATAGGAATTAAAATTTATATTTGTATTCTGTTACATCCACAGGTTCTTTCCCAAGATTTGCGATGCTATTAGACCATTTTTGCCTCCTCTCTCTGTACTGGTGACTTCTCTCTGCGTTGGAGCTCCACTTGCTATTAACATAGACTCTGTTCTATCTCCTTTTGGACTATCGGTTTTGGTGCTTGTTATCGCATTTCACTTGTTAGCATTTATTTCCGGATATGCCCTTGCTGGATTCGTCTTTCAGAAGGCACCTGACGTGAAACCGCTTCAGAGAACACTATCTTACGAGACAGGTTTTTATTACCATTCTGCTCTTCCCTCTAGTAATGCCACATCAACACGCTTAATATCTGGATCATCCGGGGTATTAATATTATCAACCCTTTTTATCTGCTGTTATATAGGTATGCAGAGCAGTCTGCTAGCTCTTGCACTTGCGAATAAATTCTTTCAAGACCCGCTAGTGGGAGTGCCTCCCGCCATATCTGTAAGTTGACTTTTGAACGTTTAAGTTGACTTTTGAGACTTGACGTGGGCGCTTCAAGAATACGATTGGTACTCATTGTTTTGACAATTTGCAGGTTGTAATAATGTCACTAATGGGATTTTTTCTTGTGATGCTGTGGGCCAAGAAGAAAGGTGAATTATTGGTGTGATGAAGAAGGAGGTATTACCAGCAAGGAATTTATCGGTCCGTGGCTGCTGCTATTCAAAGTGTGTTTAAAGGACTTGCATTGCATCAGATTCTTGAAGAAACTCAGCTCAGGCCAGGAAGTGAAAATTCCGGTGGGAATGGAGTTTATTGTGGTTTAGCTAGATGTGTTGTATTTCCCATATACTAGGCAATAGGCAATGTATTTGTTAGGAAATGATGGGTCACAATTTTTATTTATTATTGCAAGATTATTAAACTTGTCATCCATGATATACCTAATTTAATTTAGGAATAATGCCCCATAAATTCTAAAAAAGTTTTATACTGTCTTATAAGTTTCTTTTCATATTGTATTATCATGTTACATTATTCTGTAATAATACTGTATACAAGATAATATATAATACTGTGTACTCATATAATACAATAATGGTGATAATAGGTGGCACCGACGACCAGTGACCGAATTTCGGTGGCGGGGTGGGCGGCAGTGGCGGTGGTGGTGGCAGGATGCAGTATTGAGGACGTTATATCGTAATATTTAAATAATGCATATAGAATGCAGTATAATATAATACCGATAAGAAGTTATGAGACATTTAATCCATAAGAAGTTACGAGACATTTAAATAAATGAGGAATTTGAGGAAAAATTTTATCTCAAAAGGAATTTATGGATAAAATTTTCCTTAATTTAGCTTTTAAGGAATAAAATTGCATTATTTTTATGACTTAATTTATTTTGTTATTAAGACTTTGTTGTTATTGGTTAAGTTACCACTTCGATATACAATTTTTTTTTATTTAATCTAAGCACTTTCTGATTTTAAATGCTTCCACTCCCCATTGAGAAGAGCCCCCCTATTTTAGTGATTAATTTGACAAATTTTCACGAAAAATTTAATATAGAATATTATCCATATAAAATACTCGTATTAGAATTTGTTATGAATATACACTATTACAAATATTATCAAGAATATACTCCCTCCGTCCCAATAGTAGCTTCCCATTTTGTCATTTTGGGTGTCCCGTTAATAGCTTTCACTTTCTTTTTTTGGCAAAGAAATCTTTACTATTCCCTCCACTCATTCTCTCTCCTACATTATTTTAATACTCACACCACCATTATAATTTACTATTCTCTCTACTCATTCTCTCTCCTATTTTCAAATTACACTCACAACATTTTTTCTTCCCACCCATTTTATTAATTTACGTGCAAGACAAAAAATGAACAGCTTTTATTGGACGGAGGGAGTACTATTTAGAATTCATTTCTTTACAATATATTTCATTAAACTTTAATAAAATTAAATAAGTAGAATTATATTAGTGGGACCAATTTCAATTTCAAGAATGCCAATAATTTCTGCGTACATCGTCCCTGCAAATTAAGGCAAATATCCAAAATTTATTTTGGGAAAACCATGTCAATCACAAGCTTACTGTCTTCTTCATCTTCTCCGATACCAACCTCTCCTCAATTTCCCAAACAGTCCCTTCATTCATCTCAATTTACACTCCACAGTTCCCATGGCACCCACCAAATTCCTAGCCCAAAACCCATGATTGTGCAGACCCAGAAAGCCGTTGCAGCTCTCGCCGGAGTTGCGGGTCTTGCTGCAATGGTGGGTCCCGCCTTTGCGGCTGATTTACCTTTAGTAGGTTCCACCTTGCAACTCGCTGAACCCCCCAATGCCCTTTCGCTGCCCACTTGGGCAATTCATGTCTCTAGCGTTGTTGAATGGTAAGATTAATTTACAATCTTTGCAATGTGTGTGTGTGTGTGTGAGATTAGAATTTTTGTTGATTGATTTATGATTTCTTTGATTTTGGGAAAAGGATTCTGGCAATGGCTTTAGTATGGAATTATGGGGAGAAACCAGGGTATGAATCTTGGAAGGGGCTCTCTTGGGGTATGGTGAGTTCTACTTCTACCTACTTCCATTTTTGCTCACACTCATTATATTTTAGCACAATTTTTAGTCCTAGATTAAATCATTTATTTATAGCATAATGTTAATTGAATGACATATGAAATCTGAACTGTTTTAAACAGCTTTCTAAACTGAAATGCTCCCTCCATTCCACTCAAAGACTCCTAATTTCCTTATGGGACGTTCCATTGAAAGAGTCATGTTTTGTTTTGTGTATTAAGCTTGCAAACTGCGATTATCATAAAGTTCTAACTTTACCCCATACATGTATAATGCATAAGTTGGATACCACACATACTTTATGCAAATTGTTGGTATTTGATTTTTCAAGTGATTCGAGTCCGAATGGTGGGAGTATAACTGTTTATAGCCGAGTTGAATTTTTCTTCCCATTGGCTACAATGCTTTCTCATTGGCGATCACCTTGGCCAACTAATCAAAGAACGCTTTCATTCAATCCAGATGTGGACTTCTTATGGGTTTTATTTTCTTGTAAGATGATTGGCTAATTAGTACCAACTAGTATATCACCCGTGCGTTAAACGCACGGACAAAAAACTGTCAAAAAACTTTAAAATTTCACAAGAACTAAATAAAAAAAGTTACTATAGCTGTAAATGTTAATGTAGAATATTTTTTTAGTAAAAGGTATTCATCAAAAATATATAATGACATTAAAAATTACAAAATTTGAAAAATTTCCTCGTACACAAAAAGAGTAATTGGTCCTACCCAAAAGATTGGTCATGAGGACTCACTTGATCAACTTGGATAGCCTGCATGTTATTCCGGTTTGTTCCTTGAACTCGAAAAAGAGCTGTGTTATCATCATCATAACTAACCACAGTAGGCTCTCCTTTGCTTGAATCAGCAATGGCACTTGCATGTGAAATAGCATCTGCCCTATCTTCCTGCATTGGAGAGATGACATTGTGAATAGACTCCTTGCACAACAAAAAACATAATTCTGCCAAAGTTCAACTGTTGGTCTACCAATAATTAGCTAATCATATGACCAGCTGATGGCATATGTGAAGCACTTTCACATAGCAAGACACGAGGTTGTATTTGCTTGATCTAAATTCTTGTCGAGGTGTATAATAGTAATTGGGCCAAGTGTGAAACTGGATTTACACACAAGGGCCACGAGAAGTAACGAAGGGAGTGAAAATGGGGACCAAAATTTAACATGAAGCAATATCATTAGTTCTTAGATGAGTAAAACTGAGAAATGAATACCATCGAACTTTGACCACCAAGCCATATATAAAATAGATGCTTCTCCCTTCCATTGCCAGGATATCGATACTGCACAAGATAGCAGTCTCCACCAAAGAGCTTTCTCTGTTCTGCATTGCGAACAAGGGACAACTCCTCTCCATTTACCCGCCAAACCTACAATTTAACTACAATATCAACATGAAGTAGACGATGCCATTTTATTTTTCAGTAAAGTATTTATATTAGTAGAAGTAGGTAGGAATTACCTTTAGAGTACCATTGCAATCTATAAATGACTGCTCCTCTTCATCAGGAAGCTCCTCGACCTCATATCCCTGTTGCTTGAATATGGCTGGAATCAGAAGGAAATAAAGAAAATCACAATCATGTATCTGAAATAGAAATGTGAGTTAATAGTAAAAGTGGCTGTTTTAGATCTATCCTTGAAATTTATATTACCCTTAACCATTTTTACTTAAGGGTGTAGGAAGAACTGACCTGCTACTTTGCCTCGGCCGTCTTCATACAACTTCGGCTCCACTTTTTGAGGCCAATCATCAAAATATGACTTAAATAACGCGGTTTCTGATCCTTCAGTTGAGAAAGTCAGATGTGTATTTATGGATCTTTCTTGAGATCCGAGGAAATCCTGTCAAATTCAGTAAGAAGGTGACCATATGAGGATACAGATGTTCAAAAAACATGTAGGCATAGCCCAAGTGTAAGCAAATTTATGTTCGATATGCCTGTATTGCAGAGAAAGTTCTTACTTCTGCAGCTGAAATTGACGTCTTCCGCTCTGTAATGGATGTTCTTCTTCCCATCCAAACAAAAACCTGAGAATCATCGTCCAACATAAAGCACTTGTTCGACTCAAGCATTGCTTTCTTTAATGTGTCACTTCCAATCTGACTTAGGGTTATAATAGGAATTAAAATTTATATTTGTATTCTGTTACATCCACAGGTTCTTTCCCAAGATTTGCGATGCTATTAGACCATTTTTGCCTCCTCTCTCTGTACTGGTGACTTCTCTCTGCGTTGGAGCTCCACTTGCTATTAACATAGACTCTGTTCTATCTCCTTTTGGACTATCGGTTTTGGTGCTTGTTATCGCATTTCACTTGTTAGCATTTATTTCCGGATATGCCCTTGCTGGATTCGTCTTTCAGAAGGCACCTGACGTGAAACCGCTTCAGAGAACACTATCTTACGAGACAGGTTTTTATTACCATTCTGCTCTTCCCTCTAGTAATGCCACATCAACACGCTTAATATCTGGATCATCCGGGGTATTAATATTATCAACCCTTTTTATCTGCTGTTATATAGGTATGCAGAGCAGTCTGCTAGCTCTTGCACTTGCGAATAAATTCTTTCAAGACCCGCTAGTGGGAGTGCCTCCCGCCATATCTGTAAGTTGACTTTTGAACGTTTAAGTTGACTTTTGAGACTTGACGTGGGCGCTTCAAGAATACGATTGGTACTCATTGTTTTGACAATTTGCAGGTTGTAATAATGTCACTAATGGGATTTTTTCTTGTGATGCTGTGGGCCAAGAAGAAAGGTGAATTATTGGTGTGATGAAGAAGGAGGTATTACCAGCAAGGAATTTATCGGTCCGTGGCTGCTGCTATTCAAAGTGTGTTTAAAGGACTTGCATTGCATCAGATTCTTGAAGAAACTCAGCTCAGGCCAGGAAGTGAAAATTCCGGTGGGAATGGAGTTTATTGTGGTTTAGCTAGATGTGTTGTATTTCCCATATACTAGGCAATAGGCAATGTATTTGTTAGGAAATGATGGGTCACAATTTTTATTTATTATTGCAAGATTATTAAACTTGTCATCCATGATATACCTAATTTAATTTAGGAATAATGCCCCATAAATTCTAAAAAAGTTTTATACTGTCTTATAAGTTTCTTTTCATATTGTATTTTCATGTTACATTATTCTGTAATAATACTGTATACAAGATAATATATAATACTGTGTACTCATATAATACAATAATGGTGATAATAGGTGGCACCGACGACCAGTGACCGAATTTCGGTGGCGGGGTGGGCGGCAGTGGCGGTGGTGGTGGCAGGATGCAGTATTGAGGACGTTATATCGTAATATTTAAATAATGCATATAGAATGCAGTATAATATAATACCGATAAGAAGTTATGAGACATTTAATCCATAAGAAGTTACGAGACATTTAAATAAATGAGGAATTTGAGGAAAAATTTTATCTCAAAAGGAATTTATGGATAAAATTTTCCTTAATTTAGCTTTTAAGGAATAAAATTGCATTATTTTTATGACTTAATTTATTTTGTTATTAAGACTTTGTTGTTATTGGTTAAGTTACCACTTCGATATACAATTTTTTTTTATTTAATCTAAGCACTTTCTGATTTTAAATGCTTCCACTCCCCATTGAGAAGAGCCCCCCTATTTTAGTGATTAATTTGACAAATTTTCACGAAAAATTTAATATAGAATATTATCCATATAAAATACTCGTATTAGAATTTGTTATGAATATACACTATTACAAATATTATCAAGAATATACTCCCTCCGTCCCAATAGTAGCTTCCCATTTTGTCATTTTGGGTGTCCCGTTAATAGCTTTCACTTTCTTTTTTTGGCAAAGAAATCTTTACTATTCCCTCCACTCATTCTCTCTCCTACATTATTTTAATACTCACACCACCATTATAATTTACTATTCTCTCTACTCATTCTCTCTCCTATTTTCAAATTACACTCACAACATTTTTTCTTCCCACCCATTTTATTAATTTACGTGCAAGACAAAAAATGAACAGCTTTTATTGGACGGAGGGAGTACTATTTAGAATTCATTTCTTTACAATATATTTCATTAAACTTTAATAAAATTAAATAAGTAGAATTATATTAGTGGGACCAATTTCAATTTCAAGAATGCCAATAATTTCTGCGTACATCGTCCCTGCAAATTAAGGCAAATATCCAAAATTTATTTTGGGAAAACCATGTCAATCACAAGCTTACTGTCTTCTTCATCTTCTCCGATACCAACCTCTCCTCAATTTCCCAAACAGTCCCTTCATTCATCTCAATTTACACTCCACAGTTCCCATGGCACCCACCAAATTCCTAGCCCAAAACCCATGATTGTGCAGACCCAGAAAGCCGTTGCAGCTCTCGCCGGAGTTGCGGGTCTTGCTGCAATGGTGGGTCCCGCCTTTGCGGCTGATTTACCTTTAGTAGGTTCCACCTTGCAACTCGCTGAACCCCCCAATGCCCTTTCGCTGCCCACTTGGGCAATTCATGTCTCTAGCGTTGTTGAATGGTAAGATTAATTTACAATCTTTGCAATGTGTGTGTGTGTGTGTGAGATTAGAATTTTTGTTGATTGATTTATGATTTCTTTGATTTTGGGAAAAGGATTCTGGCAATGGCTTTAGTATGGAATTATGGGGAGAAACCAGGGTATGAATCTTGGAAGGGGCTCTCTTGGGGTATGGTGAGTTCTACTTCTACCTACTTCCATTTTTGCTCACACTCATTATATTTTAGCACAATTTTTAGTCCTAGATTAAATCATTTATTTATAGCATAATGTTAATTGAATGACATATGAAATCTGAACTGTTTTAAACAGCTTTCTAAACTGAAATGCTCCCTCCATTCCACTCAAAGACTCCTAATTTCCTTATGGGACGTTCCATTGAAAGAGTCATGTTTTGTTTTGTGTATTAAGCTTGCAAACTGCGATTATCATAAAGTTCTAACTTTACCCCATACATGTATAATGCATAAGTTGGATACCACACATACTTTATGCAAATTGTTGGTATTTGATTTTTCAAGTGATTCGAGTCCGAATGGTGGGAGTATAACTGTTTATAGCCGAGTTGAATTTTTCTTCCCATTGGCTACAATGCTTTCTCATTGGCGATCACCTTGGCCAACTAATCAAAGAACGCTTTCATTCAATCCAGATGTGGACTTCTTATGGGTTTTATTTTCTTGTAAGATGATTGGCTAATTAGTACCAACTAGTATATCACCCGTGCGTTAAACGCACGGACAAAAAACTGTAAAAAAAACTTTAAAATTTCACAAGAACTAAATAAAAAAAGTTACTATAACTGTAAATGTTAATGTAGAATATTTTTTTAGTAAAAGTTATTCATCAAAAATATATAATGACATTAAAAATTACAAATTTTGAAAATTTTCCTTATACACAAAAAGAGTAATTGGTCCTACCCAAAAGATTGGTCATGAGGACTCACTTGATCAACTTGGATAGCCTGCATGTTATTCCGGTTTGTTCCTTGAACTCGAAAAAGAGATGTGTTATCATCATCATAACTAACCACAGTAGGCTCTCCTTTGCTTGAATCAGCAATGGCACTTGCATGTGAAATAGCATCTGCCCTATCTTCCTGCATTGGAGAGATGACATTGTGAATAGACTCCTTGCACAACAAAAAAACATAATTCTGCCAAAGTTCAACTGTTGGTCTACCAATAATTAGCTAATCATATGACCAGCTGATGGCATATGTGAAGCACTTTCACATAGCAAGACACGAGGTTGTATTTGCTTGATCTAAATTCTTGTCGAGGTGTATAATAGTAATTGGGCCAAGTGTGAAACTGGATTTACACACAAGGGCCACGAGAAGAGTAACGAAGGGAGTGAAAATGGGGACCAAAATTTAACATGAAGCAATATCATTAGTTCTTAGATGAGTAAAACTGAGAAATGAATACCATCGAACTTTGACCACCAAGCCATATATAAAATAGATGCTTCTCCCTTCCATTGCCAGGATATCGATACTGCACAAGATAGCAGTCTCCACCAAAGAGCTTTCTCTGTTCTGCATTGCGAACAAGGGACAACTCCTCTCCATTTACCCGCCAAACCTACAATTTAACTACAATATCAACATGAAGTAGACGATGCCATTTTATTTTTTCAGTAAAGTATTTATATTAGTAGAAGTAGGTAGGAATTACCTTTAGAGTACCATTGCAATCTATAAATGACTGCTCCTCTTCATCAGGAAGCTCCTCGACCTCATATCCCTGTTGCTTGAATATGGCTGGAATCAGAAGGAAATAAAGAAAATCACAATCATGTATCTGAAATAGAAATGTGAGTTAATAGTAAAAGTGGCTGTTTTAGATCTATCCTTGAAATTTATATTACCCTTAACCATTTTTACTTAAGGGTGTAGGAAGAACTGACCTGCTACTTTGCCTCGGCCGTCTTCATACAACTTCGGCTCCACTTTTTGAGGCCAATCATCAAAATATGACTTAAATAACGCGGTTTCTGATCCTTCAGTTGAGAAAGTCAGATGTGTATTTATGGATCTTTCTTGAGATCCGAGGAAATCCTGTCAAATTCAGTAAGAAGGTGACCATATGAGGATACAGATGTTCAAAAAACATGTAGGCATAGCCCAAGTGTAAGCAAATTTATGTTCGATATGCCTGTATTGCAGAGAAAGTTCTTACTTCTGCAGCTGAAATTGACGTCTTCCGCTCTGTAATGGATGTTCTTCTTCCCATCCAAACAAAAACCTGAGAATCATCGTCCAACATAAAGCACTTGTTCGACTCAAGCATTGCTTTCTTTAATGTGTCACTTCCAATCTGACTTAATTTTCCTTGAAGGTTAATCCTGTTTAGGGAAATTTTTCGATATGTAAAAAAGTTCAGTGCAAGAGGGATTTAAACCAGAGAGGCAAGTAGCAATCAATAATGAGCATATACAACTAAGATTTGAATACTACAGTCATTTAGTGCAATATGAATTAATAGATGGAAATTGATTTCTTAGATGACAGCAGGAACATTGCAAGAAATATTTTAATCACATTTTTTTGCAGATACAAGTGAACACAATGGGAAGGGTAAAATAAAACTCACCAAAATAATTTTACAGATAACCGCTGAGGCTGTTCCTGAGGGGCATCCGGCATCACGAGGAATGGGAGCATAACCACCGAAAAAGCTCCAAAATTCTCCCACATGTGCATCACCAACAAATTTACCATCCTCTGCAGCAATTGAAAAGTCAATTTTGCAACATCTATTCCACAGGAAAAGGAGAGATAGAGAAAATGTTCCAACCTATCGTTGCCACCTCACACTTTCCCCTGTGCTTATATTCTTTGATATACTCAACAACCTTCAAGGCTTTAGCTCTCTCTTGTATGCTTGAGTTGCACCCGCTAAACATGAAAATCCTTGATGCTGTGTCAAGTATGAAAACATAATTGTGGTTCAAGGAAGACCGGGAAAAAGTCACCTGATCAGCAACACACCGTAAAGACCACACTCATTGAAACACTCGACCAGACATGAGTCAAATTAGAGTCTTATATTATGACAATTCTCAACTGGAAAGTCAAACACACATTTGAAATTCAAAAAAATAAAATAAAATCAGAAATTCAAGAAACGAACCTATAAATGTTGAAAGTGAGTTCTCAATTGAAAATCTCTTCTCGAAGCCGTCCAAATCGCATCTCCAATGTTCAGATGGGAATTCTGCTTCTCTTCATCCTCTCTCTCCTTCAATGATATCTTTATCGTACATGGCTTCAAATTCTCCCACAAATTTGAAACTGTAATCTCTAAATCCTCGATTCTTGAGTAAACTCTAATCCTATATTTCTAGGGTTTACGTATGAAAAGATTGGACGGAGATTGACAATGACAATAACCGCCAGAGAGTGAAGTGGCGTCCAACAAATGCATAAGTCGAAAGTTGAAAACTTCACTCTCCGTTTTGAGCTGAACTGAACGGCAGCGCTCACAGAGCGATTGTGAAATCGTGATGCTAGGTTTTTGGGGAAAAGGGCTAGGGTTACATCATTGCCGGAAAAGGGTGGAGCAACTCTGGAGAGGGAGTACATGAGAAGAAGAGGTGAACGGAATATAAAAGGACTCGCTTGCAGAGTTAGAGAGAGAGAGAGAGGGGGGTGTTCTTTTGTATTAGGAAAGATATGAAGAAGCTTATTTTGTACGCCATGGATAAGGGTAAATTGGGAATTTAGAAAGTAGTAACTTTTTGAGCGGGAAAGTGATGTGCCAAAATCACTTCAGCCATTATATTATAATAGATCATTTCTGACTTGCTCAAGCCATTTCAAAAGTTTAGGCAATATGTCATTTAAGTTTGAAACTTTAGTTACATATGGTCTATACTTTCATGCAACTCTATGCTCATGAAATACATAAATGTTTCAGGTGCCTTTGCTTGGTGGCGCTTTTTGTGCATGCACATGGCATTTCTTTTACAATGCAGAGTCTCTTCAGGTAAATTCAATTTGGTCTTCCATTAAAGATTGAGTTATTACTAATTACTCCCCCCGTCCCCAAATGAATATCCATCTTTGTAGAAAATCATGTCCCTAAATGAATGTCAACTTTCCAAAGAAATTTGTCCCTAAAGATTTTTTTTTTTACCTTTTATAAATCATGTTTCATTGTATTTATACAAAACTAAAAATTATAGAAAGTCGATTGTAAGAATATTTGTACATTTTTGCTGCTAAAAATATTCAGAATGTTCCTCAAATGAAAAATGGGCATTCACTTAGGTAGTACATTATGCAGAACCAGTCTTCCAAAGTTTAAGTTTGCTGTTAGCATAGTTGAATATGTGATGATCATGTCCTCATTTTCTTTTTCACTTGAATAAGAGTGGTAGCTATTTAGTGTGGGTTAGCTCACTGCAGGGAGCTATGTCATTATCTTTCTTTACTAATCAATTTTCATTTAAGTTTAGTTGCCTTGTGGTATGACAATTGTTGGGAAAGGAACATAAAATTCTGAAGGTTTAGTTTTGGCTATGAAAGATAGCACGAATTGATCCGCCTAAGCATCTAAGAAGCGATAAAGCTGACCAACCGGACTTCCAATATTCGAAATTGCGGTATTTGCTTAATTGAGCCACCTCGAGCTTGGCTTGTTTGAGTCTTGACTTGTGTTGAGTTCGGATCAAACACGGCTTAATATATGTGAAACAACCTCGGGACTCTTAACCCCTTGTTCTTCTTTCTTTTTCATCTTTTTCTAGGCTAAAAGTCTATTTCTTGCTAAACCAACCCCGGTTTTGCTCGTCTTGCCCAAAACGCCCCTGGAAAGAGTACCGATATCGTTCGACAATGTCGAGCAAGAATTTGGTTCTCATATCACATACTGGCATGGATTAGGGATTAGAATGAGAATATGAAAAGAGAGGGAGGAGACAACCTCTTCTTTCATTGAATTGTCAGAACCACGCAAAAGTGTACGTCTTCAGATTTCAACTTTGATGGAGATGAATGGTTACACATGTTATTTCTAGTCTACGCTACCAAGAAAATTCTCGTACGAATGAACATCAATGCAAATCTAAATCCAAGAAAATTTATCCATGCAGCTACTGTGTGCTGCATCAGTTATCTTTCTAGGCAAGATACTTTCTAAGAAAAGGATCTAAAAGGAAAATGATTGCATATAGTATCACTGTTTGATGGGCCAAATCTTACCCCATTCTTTTTCACTAGTAAACGTGGCACGCACTGATGCAGTATGACACGGGAACAAAAATCGCAGCAACAACGAAACAGAGGAGGGATCTTGGAGCTGAGGCGGGCGCCCCACCCATGGCCAGGCGGGCGCCTGGTAGACAGACGGGCTCTCAGCAGGCGGCAGAAACAGATATCAAAACGGGCTTCAATGTGCTGGGTTAGGGCTCAAGTGTTCCATGGAGTTTTACTGTTTTATTTTAATATTAAGCTAGGGTATTTTAGTACTTTCATTTAAAAAGTTGTATTAGGGTTTGTTAGGGTTCTAGAATATTCTTAGAGTAGTATTTAAACAATGGTAGGGCTTTTGTATTGGGCAGACTTTTGATTATATGAAATAGAAAAGAAAAGCTTGAAGCATTCGAAATTGATTCTTGTCATTATCGTTCGGTCATTCTATTCTCTTAGCCTATTCGACATTATTTGGTATCAGAGCTCCGGTTCGTATATCAATGGCTGAACGAGGAAGCATTGCTCGTGGTGGACGTGGTGGTCAATAGAGCAGCCGTGCAGCGGAGCCCCAAGAAGATGACCATCATTACAAACGACGCCGTCGCAATATCGAGATAGATGAGATACGAAGACGGATTCAAATACTCCAGAACCGCTTGGATCGCAGAGAGAAGCTTCTAGCGAAGAGGGTTCAGATCCGGTTGTTCTGGCCGAGGAAACGGAGTACTATCAAGAGGGGATGGATTTCTTCGGCCAAAATCATGGACTTCATGATAGGTATGTAGCCAACCGTTCGAGGAATGTCGATGAGAGGATCGAACTTCCGGAAATCGAAGGTAAGACAATTCCTAATGATTCCTTTGATTCTTGGGTTGATACTGTTGGTTTTAAAGAGGGTTTTTTTGTCGAATCATCGAGTGAGAAAAACCTTGTTGATTGGTCAAAACCCTCTCTGTTTGATTCAAATCCGGAAGAATCGATTGATTCTTGGATTGATACTGTTCATTTTAAAGAAGGTTTTGTGATCGATTCTTCAAGTCAAGAAGATCTTGTTGATTGGTCCAAACCACCTATGTTTGATGGGTGTCGTGGTGATGTTCCTCAAGCAATGACATTCGATCTTGTTGATGACGTTGAATCAGTTGTTGGGTCCGATAAGGAGACAGAGGAAGTATTTGATAATCAAGGGGCATCCTTGGTGTGGACGTTTGAAACAGTTACTGTTGATCTTGGGTACAAAGATCCGTTTGACACGTACTTCCCCCGGTCTTCTGTTCGATACATCATTCAGAAATTGATTATTGAGTTTTTTGTATCAACACATTGGGCTGATTGGATGGATACTATCACAAGAGCAATGAAGTTTCGAGTTCGTCAAGGGCATCAAATTCCTTTTGCGGATGGAGTTCAGATTTTTCGGGGCATTGTGGTGTTCATATTGAGGGTATTGACTCGAGGACGTGTCTTTTCTAAGGAGGGGAGGATGATGCAGTATGACACGGGAACAAAAATAGCAGCAACAACGAAACACAGGAGGGATCCTGGAGCTGAGGCGGGCGCCCCACCCAGGCGGGCGCACGGTAGACGAACGGGCTCTCGGCGGGCGGCGAACGGATATCAAAACGGGCTTCAATGTGCTGGGTTAGGGCTCAAGTGTTCCATGGAATTTTAATGTTTTATTTTAATATTAAGCTAGGGTATTTTATACTTTCATTTAAAAAGTTGTATTAGGGTTTGTTAGGGTTCTAGAATATTCTTAGAATAGTATTTAAACAATGGTAGGGCTTTTGTATTGGGCAGACTTTTGATTATATGAAATAGAAAAGAAAAGCTTGAAGCTTTCGAAATTGATTCTTGTCATTATCGTTCGGTCATTCTATTCTCTTAGCCTATTCGACATTATTTGGTATCAGAGCTCCTGTTCGTATATCAATGGCTGAACGAGGAAGCATTGCTCGTGGTGGACGTGGTGGTCAATAGAGCAGCCGTGCAGCGGAGCCCCAAGAAGATGACCATCATTACAAACGACGCCGTCGCAATATCGAGATAGATGAGATACGAAGACGGATTCAAATACTCCAGAACCGCTTGGATCGCAGAGAGAAGCTTCTAGCGAAGAGGGGTTCAGATCCGGTTGTTCCGGCCGAAGAAACGGAGTACTATCAAGAGGGGATGGATTCCTTCGGTCAAAATCATGGACTTCATGATAGGTATGTAGCCAACCGTTCGAGGAATGTCGATGAGAGGATCGAACTTCCGGAAATCGAAGGTAAGGCAATTCCTAATGATTCCTTTGATTCTTGAGTTGATACTGTTAGTTTTAAAGAGGGTTTTTTTGTCGAATCATCGAGTGAGGATAACCTTGTTGATTGGTCAAAACCCCCTCTGTTTGATGCAAATCCGGAAGAATCGATTAATTCTTGGATTGATACTGTTAATTTTAAAGAAGGTTTTGTGATCGATTCTTCAAGCAAGAAGATCTTGTTGATTAGTCCAGGCCGCTTTATGTTTGATGGGTGTCGTGGTGATGTTCCTCAAGCAATGACATCCGATCTTGTTGATGACCTTGAATCGGTTGTTGGGTCCGATAAGGAGACGAGGAAGTATTTGATAATCAAGGGGCATCCTTGGTGTGGGACGTTTGAAACGATTCTTGTTGATCTTGGGTACAAAGATCCGTTTGACACGTACTTCCCCCGGTCTTCTGTTCGATACATCATTCATAAATTGATTATTGAGTTTTTTGTATCAACACATTGTGCTGATTGGACGGATACTATCACAACAACAATGAAGTTTCGAGTTCGTCAAGGGCATCAAATTCCTTTTGCGGATGGAGTTCAGATTTTTCGTGGCATTGTGGTGTTCATATTGAGGGTATTGACTCAAGGATGAGTCTTTTCTAAGGAGGGGAGGATGATGCAGTATGACACGGGAACAAAAATAGTAGCAACAACGAAACAGAGGAGGGATCCTGGAGCTGAGGCGGGCGCCCCACCCACGGCGGGCGCGTGGCGCCCGGTGGGCACTCGGCGGGCGCGCGGCTTGATATCAAAACGGGCTTCAATGTGCTGGGTTAGGGCTCAAGTGTTCCATGGAATTTTAATGATTTATTTTAATATTAAGCTAGGGTATTTTAGTACTTTCATTTAAAAAGTTGTATTAGGGTTTGTTAGGGTTCTAGAATATTCTTAGAGTAGTATTTAAACAATGGTAGGGCTTTTGTATTGGGCAGACTTTTGATTATATGAAATAGAAAAGAAAAACTTGAAGCTTTCGAAATTGATTCTTGTCATTATCGTTCGATCATTCTATTCTCTTAGCCTATTCGGCATTACGCACAATGTGTCTGCATAAGAAAATCATCAAACTCGTTACCATAATTTTCTTGATTTTTTTCCTCGTCTTTTGATTTTTTTAATATGATTTCTTGATATATGGTAATAACCTTTTGGATGGTAGGAAAACTTAGTAGTTATATGAAAGTTGCGGGTAGTTATGTAGTAATCTATAGTATAAATTAGACCCCCACTGTGAACAGTTGTATGAATAGTTTCAATCGCCGAAATTCCCATTTTGCCCTCACTATTTTGTTCCTTTCCCATTTTGCCCTTAAATTTTTTTATTTTTTTTTAAATTAATAAAAAAAAAAACGTGTCCTCGAACACGGGCTTATTCTAGTTCTATATAAGGGGTGAGGGTAAAGTTGGCACCCGAAAATAAAATAAAATGATAGAGCTTCACATTATAATAAAGCTGGTAAGTTAACTGAGTCCCTAATATTAGGCAGGGAGGAAGCGAAGCATGCCCTGCTAATTTCTTGTTCCTCGTGAGTTGCAGGTGTTGGTGGCTCTTCAAGGAGCCTTGACAGTTATTGGTAACTTCACAATGTGCATCGCTGCATACCGTATATACAAGTCATCCCAAGAACGCTCGGAAAATAATTGACCTTCTGATTGTAGCTTTTGTTTGTATTTACATCTCCTTCCAGTTTTACTCTCTCAGGTAAGGTAATGCTATGTCCGCGTAGTAGGTAGTAAAAATAACCTCGTCTACAAATATTATCAACATCAATTTAAGGTTTTTGTTTTGTTTTTTTGGTGCCATGAAGAGTAAATAGGTCGCATCGATGATATAATCGACTGGAGTCTGCTTTTGCAATCCTCTTGTCCGTAGATGGTCGGAAAGAGAAAGACTGGTCCAATAGTCAAACGCCGGATGGGTAAAAGCGGCTTTTATAACTGATAATTTCTTGCTGTATTCCGGCTACTGGTGGGCTGTTTGTCAAGTAAGCTGATTGACCTTAACATCTCTAGGAGCATTTTAAATATTCATTATTTATTTCAAAACTTTAACATGGTAATCATCATAAGATTACCATATTTGACTGTTGAATGTCCTGTTTATACCTATATTTCAACAACACTCGCCATTCAAAGTTGCTTGCAAATGATATATTTGAAATTTCTTCGGTTTGAGTTAATAAAGTAGCATATGTGTGATTCGTGTGTCGCCTAATTATGTTTTGACCCGCCTTGGTATATGAAGAATATGAAAACAGGAAACAGACATCCTAGACAGTTGAAATAATCATCAAGGGATATAATATAGGAGTAATAGAATAGAGAACTGCTCCCTCCGTCCCAAAACGAATGTCCAAAAAAATTCAAATTTGCTCTCGATGAAAACAGACATCCTAGACAGTTGAAATAATCATCCAGAGATATAATATAGGAGTAATAGTCCCAGAACTCGTGTTTAATTTATTACAAATATAATTCTTACACTAAACATAAATAATAAAAATACAAGAATTAGAAACAGGGGGATAAAAAGAAGAAGGGAAAGTAGTAGCAAAGTAATAAAATCAACTAATTAGGGAATTTCTTCTGAAATTCAGATAACAGAGCAAGATTCTCTTGATGAAGAAGGGTAGCTTTCTTCCTCAGCTTTTCATTCTCTTTCAAAATACTCATATTCTCCATATACAGCTTCAAGTTCTTTAACTCCAACTCCTGTGCAATCTCGCATTTGTTCATCCTATCAACCAAAACAACCGTTATCTCAACTCAAATAAGCCTTTAATTTCTCCGCCGTTCAAGAACATGCTTTCATGCATTATAAAAAAAATTATAAGGAAGTACGTTACGTACCCACCCTTATAGAAACAGTATACATGCATAGGTAAATAAAAAGATTCACTTTTGAATAAGAATTAATATATTAAATTTGTACCTGTTGAGTTTGTGAATTCGCATGCGAAACCGCTTTGATCTTGGTTTTGCAATAGGAAAATGGAGGGCGGGTGATGATCCGCTGTGCGTATTACTGATACACATTTCTATTTTGCTTAGAATGAAGAAGAAGAAGATGATGGAGGAGAGGGTTAGATGTGTTTAGACTTGAGAGAGGGAGGGAAATGAGGGAGAAAGGATTGGGTTGATAGATCCTATATAAAGTTGGCTTTCTTCATATCAGCCTCTGGGCTGTGTATTACCATACATTATATGCACCCATGTGTTGGTATTCTAGAGAGAGAGAGAGTAGAGAGAGAGAGTAATTTCAAGAATGCTAATGATGAGAAGGGGATATGATGATTACAGAGAGAGTAGCAGCAAAACCAATCTATATCCATGAAGAAAAAAAAGGAAAGAAAGCCTTAGAAAAAGGAAAGGTGGATATCCATATATAGCTCCTTAATTAATTTATCTTTTTTCTTTATTTGCTTAATATACTACTCCATTGTTTAGCATGCTTAATTAATTACTCTAGTTTTTCTTTAATTTATGTCTTCTTAGGGAAATTACTCTAGTTTTTCTTTAATTTATGTCTTCTTAGGGAAATTACCATTCTATAATATTACAAACCAGTCCCAAAATGAATGATCAAAATATTTTTAAATTTACTTTTCATCACATCAAGATCAATTTCGGGACCGAAAGAGTATACTCCCTCCGTCCCGCCCGAAGGGGCACAAATTTTCTTTTTGGGCGACCCATTTGAAGGGGCACAACTCACAACTCAAAAATGGAAAGTTTTTTATTACTTATTTATTTGTGGGACCCACTTGTCATACTCACAATAAATATTCACTAGCTATTCTCTACCCCACTTTCTCTTTCCTACATCACTTTTCATACTCACAACATCTATAGTATAAATGGGAACTCCCCCATGAACAGTTCTTTGAACAGTTTCAATGGGAGAATTTCTCATTTTGCCCTCACTATTTGATCCCTTTCTCATTTTGCCCTTAAAATTTTTTATTTTTTTTTATTTAAAAAAAAATTACAAAAAAAAAACAAAAAAACAAAAAACGTGGCCTTGGACACGGGCTTAGGCTAGTTTATTATACTATACTCCCTCCGTCCCGGCCGAAGCGTCACTTTTTACCCAAAATGGCGTCCCGTTTATAGCGTCATCCTTTCCTAAAAAGGAAACTTTTATTAATATTTTATTATCCCATCCACTATTCCCTCCACTAATTCTCTCTCCTCTACACTCACAACACTTTTAAAATTCACTATTTCCTCCACTAATTCTCTCTCCTATTTTTAAATTACACTCACAACATTTTTTCTTCCCACATTTTTCCTTAATTTGCGCGCCACCCCTAAAAGGGTGACGCTTCTACCGGGGCAGAGGGAGTACACTTTTTCTCTTTTCTACATCACTTTTCTTAATTCCCGTGTGCAAGGCAAAAACTTTGCTCCATCGGGCGGGAGGGGGGAGTACTTTCTAAGGGGAATGCTCAAGATTTTCTGGTGGCTACGAGAGGGACTAATTAATCACATTTAAGAACCTCTCTCTCTCTCTCTCTTGTTGAGGTAGTGTAATTATGGAGGTCTGGAATAGAAGGTGACGCATTGTTCTCCCAACTCATTCCTCATTATACTCTGTTTGAACACAATATATGTAAGGGTCAAACCTTATAATGCTCGAGTTGAGGGCCTCAATATCTGTAAACCCTTCTCTAAGTCTTCCTAATTTTCATCAGATTTTCAATTTATGTATATATATATATATATATATATATATATATACTCCTCCGTCCCAACTCAAAAGCCACAAATTTCCTTTTTGGGCGTCCCATTTAAAAAGGCACTTTCCCAAAAAGGAAACCTTAAATCACTATTCTCTCCACTCATTCTCTCTCCTACTTTACTTTTACACTCACAACATTCTCTTTCTTACATCACCTCCCACTCATTCTCTCTCCTATTTAATTTTTCATACTCACAACATTTAAACTTTTTCTCTTTCCTACATCACTTTCCTTAATTTGCGTTCCTTCTCCATTTTGTGCCTTTTGGCCCGGGACGGAAGGGGAGATATATATATATATATATACTCCCTCCGTCCACTATCTTGACACCCGAGGGGTGGGTTCAAAAACCAAGGAAAAAGAATAAAATAAAAAAAATGTGTGGTGGAAAATGAAGAGAGAGAATGAGTGAATAAATAGTAGTGTTGGTTGAATAAATGTGTGGTAGAAAATGAAGAGAGAGAATGAGTGGTGGGGTAGAGTGAATATAAAAATATAAAAACTTGGTTATTTTTGGAAGGTGTCAAGTATAGTGGGACGGCCCAAAATGGAAAGAAGTGTCAAGTATAGTGGGACGGAGGGAGTATATACTCCCTCCGTCCCGGAACAGTTCTGCCAAACACCTGTTTGCTTGGTTTTAAGGAGGGAGTATTATATTGAAAGTGTTGTGAGTGTGAAAATAAAATAGGAGAGAGAATGAGTGGAGAGAATAGTAAATTATAATGGTGTTGTGAGTATTAAAATAATGTAGGAGAGAGAATGAGTGGAGGGAATAGTAAAGATTCCTTTCCATTTTAGGTAAGTTTTAAATGTGTGAAGTAAGTTTTGGGACGCCCAAAAGGGAAAGTGTGAAGATTGTTCCGGGACGGAGGGAGTATATACTCCCTCCGTCCCGCTAATATGAGCACACTTTCCTTTTTGGGCGTCCCGCTAATATCCGCACACTCCCAAAAAGGAAACTTTATATTAATAAAATATTCACCCAACCCCACTCATTCTCTCTCCTACATTATTTTAATACTCACAACACCATTATAATTTATTACACCCTCCACTCATTCTCTCTCCACTCATTCTTTTACACTCACAACATTTTATTAAAATATCATATTCCTTAATTCCCGCGCAAATAGTGTTTGTGCTAATACTAATGGGACGGAGGGAGTATATATATATATATATATATATATATATATATATATATATATATATATATATATACACTCCCTCCGTCCACGCTAGTGTGAACTTATTTTTTTTTGGTCCGTTCCAGATTAGTGTGAACTGTCCAAAATTGCAAAGAATTTTTACTATTCCACCCACTCATTCTCTCTCCTACTTTACTTTTACACTCACAACATTCTCTCTCCTAACTATTCCTCCCACTCATTCTCTCTCCTATTTAATTTTCCATACTCACAAACACCTCCTCCACCTATTTCTCTCTCCTACTTTTCCTTAATTTTCGTGCCCAAAAAATGGTCCACACTAGTGTGGGACGGAGGGAGTATATACTCCCTTCGTCCCGCTCGAAAAGCCACAAAATGGACCTCGCACGCAAATTAAGGAAAGTGATGTAGGAAAGAGAAAAAGTTTAAATGTTGTGAGTATGAAAAATTAAATAGGAGAGAGAATGAGTGGGAGGAATAGTTAGGAGAGAGAATGTTGTGAGTGTAAAAGTAAAATAGGAGAGAGAATGAGTGGGTGAAATAGTAATAAAAACTTTCCTTTTTGGGAAAGTGCCTTTTTAAATGGGACGCCCAAAATGAAAATTTGTGGCTTTTCGGACGGGACGGAGGGAGTATATACTAATATATATAATATACTACTAATATAATATAATATATATATATATATATATATATTATAAATCACACCATTGTTTTGAACAGTGGTGTGAATAGTTTCATTTGCGGAAATGATCATTTTGCCCTCACTATTCACTCCCTCTCCCATTTCGCCCTTAAAAAAAAAATTAAATTAAAAAAAAAAATTTAATTAATTTTTTTTTTTGTTTTAAAATAGTTTTAAAAAAATGTGTAAATTAAAAAAAAATATTAAAAAAAATAAAAATAAATAAAAAACGTGGCCTTGGACACGGGCTTAGGCTAGTATATATATATAACTAAGTATAACTAGCTAGAGAGAATTTCTTATTTACTAGCTAGAGAAGTATAACTAGCTAGAGAGAATGAGTTGGTGAAATAGTAATAAAAACATTCATCATTTTTGCCAAGAGAAGTATAACTAGCTAGAGAGAATTTCTTATTTACTATAATTATCTGACATTGGGTAGAGCCTACAATCACATGTAAAATATTTTTTATTATAAAACTAAGTCATTTTTAAACAAATTACTACTCCCTCCGTCCCACTCGAAAATCACAAATTTCTATTTGGATGTCCCATTTAAAAAAATACACTATCAAAATAGAAACTTTTTAATACTTCTTTATTTATTTGTATGACCCACTTGTAATATTCACAATAATTATCAACTAACTATTCCCAATCTCACTTTATCTCTCTTCTACATCGGCTTTTAAATACTACCATGACAATACACTAGACCTCTCCTTGATTTCCGTGCATGGTGAACTTTTGTGCCTCTTCGAAGAGGACGGAGGGAGTATATTCTTAGTTTGACTAATGTTCATGGAAATCTTAGTCTTAAGAAATTTTATCTCTTGATATAAATAATATACAAATAAATAAAGTATATTTCTAAAATATTTAATAAGTCAACTATAATATTAATGAATGTTAAAAAAAATAATAAAAAAAAATATTCTGAATCAAGAACAAATTAAAAAGAAATAGTTATAATTAATTTTGAGTGCAATAATAACGAAATGGAAATGTTGAAACGTAGCAAAGCCACTCATGTCTTGTTCTACTACATCAACAATGAAATCTCCCTCCTTATGATCGATCGACTGCTTCAATTGTACTACTAAATGAAATCATACTACTAAGACGTAGCTCACATGCATCAATCATCGTATAGGTTCCCGGACAAACCCGAATAGTTGTTCATATAATGGTTCAAGTCTCACCTTGGTGCGGACACAAGAGTGTTAAAAGGGGTGCCAGTGAACCCCCCAAATTCCCGTTGACAGTTTTGAAAAAAATGTATATTACTAAGTGCACCCCAACCAGCTCCAGCTCCAGCCCACCCCCCTTGGCAAAACAAAAGAACAGCCGCTAGATCGAACAAAAGAAAAACAAGAAGAAAAAAAAAAGCGATCCAGCGCCAACTCCGCCGGACCAACAACCTCCCAACAACCTCCGTCTCCACCTCCGATCTTAATCACTCAAGCTGCTGCTTCTAGTAAGTTTCAATTTGGGGATTTCAATTTAGGGTTTTTATTGTTGAGTAATTTGGAGCGTTACAAATAATGATGTAATTCAACGTTTTCATAGTATGAAAACGCGTAAGAGACAAATTTAGTATATTCTTTGTTTGTTGTAATCGATATAGGTAGTCATGTAGAAAATAATTAATTTTGAATCTTTTTGATAATGTAATTTGTGAACCCCCGTTGATTTTGGCCCTGGGTCTGCCCCTGAGTCCAAGGTTTCAAACTTTGTTTCTTTCTAAAACTTTTAATAGATTTTGACTTGATCCATCGAACGACTCGTTCACGCACTGGCATGTATCAGCCCCATACATATGGTATTACGACTTTGCGCCGGATGAGTTTGACACAAGCATGGACGGATCTAGTGCTATAGGTGGGGGTGCACGTGCACCCAATCAAATCAAATGGCTAGTTATAAAAATTAAAAAAAAAAAAAAAATTGACTTAGTATGATATATACTTCCTAAATCACTTAGAAATCGTATATTCAGATCTTTCATAGTATATACTTTACCAAGAGAAGCACAAAGATTACTTACCTCGCAGAATCGATCATATCTTTCATTCGAGTGATTCGCCATCCGACTTTTTGAAGGATTCGAACTCAGCCCAAATAGCATCATAAAGCTTTGTTGTCCTTGGTGCGTGCATCTCCTTCAAGTATTCAAGGAGCTTGTTCCGACATTCTTGTGCCGTGTAACACAAGTCAATGAGCTTATCTTGTTTGTCGTCTAAACCACAAGAGATAATGTGGTGGCTTTCCCATCAAAGCATAGGTTAACTTGTCTTCGTCGGTCCATTCATCTCTTGGTTTTTCGACCGGAGTTTAGTAACTTGAACATCTGTTTGTTGTTCATCGTCGGCGTCGGCATGCGCAGATTAGGGGAGTGGAAGGTATTGGTTTGTAGGTGGTTTGAACTTTCAAAGGGAGTAATCGGTCCACCTTCCACTACTTTCATTAATCGTTCATCTATGGAGTTCATGTACTTTATCATTCGGGATTTCCAAACACCAAACTCATTGATGTTCAACATCGGTATGGTAGTGATGTTAAACGTGCATAATTTTCCCGCCGTGGTATCGGCAATCAAGGTGTGAGGCTTGGAAATTTCTTTCAAAAATGTCAAGCTACGATACCAATTGTTAGGCCCAATAGGCGAGGAAATAGGCTAGAGGGGGTGAATAGCCTTTTTGCAATTTTAATTAAAATACTTTAATGGTCATAGTCAACGATCGGAAAGTTGTAAGATAATCGGTAAGCACGGCGGAATATTAGTGACTAAGTTTGAACTCACACAAAATCGGCAAGAAATTGTTTAGAGCTTGATTTTAAACACGAAGTATTTATGTAAATCATATATGCGAGCAACTTGTTTGGTTTAGGGAAATACTTATGATTCGGAGGATGAAGCTGTTACGATTTGTTGTGGTGAACTACGGCAAGATGAAAAATAAAGTAAAGACAAGGACACGGTATTTGGAGAGGTTCACGGCGTGAATGCTTTGCTACGTCCTCTACCAAGATTGAGTCGAGATCTTGGATTTTGGGAAAAGTTTACTATCGGTATGTCCTAGTCTATTACAAGTGCGGCCTTGCCGGATTACAAGGGCTGAATACAAGGATCTGCGATGGATCTTTAAATGAAGAAGCTGACCGGGTGTTTTTGAGTGGCAAGTTAGACTTATCTCACTCAGGTGTGTGTGTGAATCTCAATCAATGCATTCTAATGATTGTCTTGTTGGAGAATGCTTACAAGGTTGATTGAGAAGTGCACGAGTGTATATCCTAATAAAGTCTAATGATTTTATGGATTTGAAGACTTGAACACAATCAATGCTTCAAGCACACTCTTCTTCAATGCAATCACCAACCTTCTTTAATGCGGCAAAGTCTTCTCTATATATACTTGAGGAGAAAGGAAGAGAAGAACTAAAGATGCCGTTGAAGGGTAGAATCGGAAAAGAGGTTGGTAGGTGAGGATCATTTAATGCCATATCTTTGCAATTAATGCGGGAGATTTGAATAAGACATTTACGCTGTTATGTACGGCGGGTAAAAACCCCTTTGTCCCAACCGGTTACTGCGGCGGCGAGACAAAGGACAAAGTAGAGCTAAAAGTGGCTCTTGTGTCGATGCCGCGAGAATGGTGTTGGCGGGAAAAATATAACTACTTTTAGCAAACAAGTACGATGAAAGAGATAGAGATGTGACCGTTGTGGCCCGAGATTTTATTTCAAACGAAAGGAGTCATCCAAACATAAGTCACCTATCTGCTGAAGTATGTTCTTTGAAAAGAGTTAACTCCTGGCGATTACCGAGCGAGATCCCACCGGCGGGATAGTATCTGCGAGAACATCTTGAAATAGCTGGGAGAGCATCGGTAAGAGATCCAAAAATAAAATCTAATTAAATTAGGGGTCTCTAACTAGGCGAGTGATTGGGATTAAGCAATTTTGAGTCCACATATATTTTGACCCAACAATCTCCTCCTAATTGCTTAAGGCCCAATCACCTATAAACGAGAATCACTTAAGAGGATATGAATAGATAAAAGATAAGTGATAAGCGAAAAGATGACTAATAAAGTTCTACTTGAAGAGTTAGATAGATATTAAGCAAAAACCATAAAGTCAAAAACCAAATTGTCGAGAAAAAGAAAGTTTGTTTTGGGGCTTCACGAGGATATCTATATCATTGGTTACGAGACGATCAAGAATCGGCGGGATCGGCGGGATCGGCGACGGTATCGGCGGGATCGGCGGTGGAGGAATCGAGGCTTGGATCTTTTACGCTTCTTGGCTTGACCTTTTCGGCTTTCCTCTTCTTGCTAGCCTTGTAACGCTCCACTAGCACTTCATTTTTCCCTTCAAGCTTTGCAATCTTCGGGTTAGCTTCGGCAAGCTCGGCTTCAACGGCGGCAATCCTACTTCCGGCGGCTTCAAGCTTTAACTCCAACTCCTTGATGGTGCGATCTGATTCAAGTTAACATCAAGCACCACTTTACGAACACAGGTGGAGGCTGTCTAGGAGATCATGAGCCGATCAAAATCGGCGGCACTAAGATTGCGAGAGAAGAGGTGCGAGGTCTGTGAGGGCTTGGGAAATAGATGCGAAACTTTGCATTTGAGACTTTGGATGCGATCTACGTTTGCTAACTCCTCCTCTGAATGGACTTAAGCAACAAATCCTTAACTTCTTCAATTTCACTCCAGGAAAAACATCCCCCAAATCTCCAATGTCACCTCTAAGAGCGGGTTGGTAGGCTTGGAAAGATGACCATGCTCATTGGCAAAGTAGCCAAATAGCAGTATAAACGGGTGGAGGATCGAGAGGGTACCGGGGAAGGAAGGAGGAATGGCTGTGCTTGACAATCAATGGGACATCGGTAGATCTTGGAACGGGGGTTGAAGGAGAGGAAATACGGATGGATTATAATGGGGAGATCGGCAAACATTTGACCATTATTTTCCAAGGACATCTTGCGAGGCAAGCATGAAGTTCGAGAAAAGCTCTTCCATTCGGCGAGATCTCGCATGATGCCAAGACTTAGAATTACTGCCGGTGTCCGCGAGAATGATCTTGTTGAAATGGTGCAGGAAGCATAGAGAGGTAGGGTTAAGGCTAGGGCATCTTTGATACACCATCTTCCAAACACCAACGGCGAGAATAAGGAGAATAGCTAAGAGTTTCCACCACGAGATCATTAATCACTAAGCGCACTGCTCATCATTCCACGAGAATAAATGCAAACTTCAATTGGAGATTCACCGGAAGGACGAGATTTCACCTCGAATTTTTAAGGAGCCGAGGTTGGTTGGTAGGCTGGAGGGAGAGATTTGACTTTGGCATGAGAAACGGCGGGAGTTTTCTTCTTGCCATGCTTGATATCCTTGTTCCATTTCGGTAGAATAGGGGGCATCTTTGGTAGAACCCTCGGTAGGAACGAGAATTTTGAAGGAATTCTTCACAATCTTTGTACCGGATCTCCATTTAAGTTTACGATGAGGAGGGAATAGGGGATTACCGAGAAGAGTCCTTTGGAATGGACTTGAAGGTGGTATACCAATTTGAGCACATCATCAACCTACGGTCATCGAAAGGGAGTTGTACCGGGATGGAGGTGAGGTATCTTCTTCGGACATCATCGGGGATCTCATCATAGTCTTCGGGTCAATTTCATCTGGGCTATCTTCATCGGCCAACGGCAACGAGGAAGAGATTCATCATGGACCAAGAGATCGGCGGCGGCTTGATGAATAAGTGCTTGAACGAGGGTCATAGACAACAATTGCGAGAGAAGGCATTATCAACTTCACGAGTGCGAAGATCGGCGGCAATATCGGAGTACGAGATAGCTCCTCCTCCCAAATCAACAACCTCTTGAAATGGTTCGGCGGGAACATCAATGAAGATGGGAGCTTGATCGGAATTAAGAAAGACTCCTCCTGTGACCACTATAGGTGTAGATGGAGCGGGGTTAGCGAGATGGGGGTTTGGAATGAGCATCGAGATGAAGGAGTATTCTTCGAAGCACGTGCTAATAAAGCTGTTGATCATCATCGAGAGATAGTTACTGCTGGATTCAATAGTGTCACTTGAGGAATCGGCGGGGAGGAACTTTATCGGCCTTGCTTGAATCGGCATTCACATCGAAGCATTTCCTTCTTTCCTTTTCAATGCTTCTTGAATAAGTAATGAGCTCTTGAGTTATCTTCAAAACATTTTCAATAAATTGGGTGGCAAGAGCACCTGCAGTCGAGTCTCGGCATCGAGTACTTGAATCCCCAATCTTCATCATTTCGGCTCTTCCTAGGCGATAGGGATCATTTTCTTCAAAATCAAGGCGAGTTTTGTAGACGAGAGGCATATGCAATCCAAACGAGAGATGACCATCGAGATCTTGCCTTATTCGATCTGAAAAAGATAGACTTGGTTCCGGAGGAGAGGCAAAAGATCAAAATATCGGTTGAAATTCGGCATCAACACATTCTTCTTTGAAATTTTGATATTTGGAGAGCGGAGAAACTTCTCGGCAAAAGTCTCATTCAAGTCCAGTCTTGACCTATCAACATAGTCGATCAATAGTCCGGCGAGCACAGTATCTTTACTGTTCTTCATGGGCTGAAGAAGTCTTCTAATGAATGGTGGAGATGGTCAATCGGAAATACCCGGTTGCTTGGAGCAATCTTGTTGATCATGGACCAAGGGTTATTGAAATAGATGTGAAAGGTGGGGTTCTTGATAGGGAGCACATTTTACGGTCCTTGCTTGATGGCTACTCCGGATGAGGCGAGTGTCTTGAATGTCCGGAAGGTTAGGATAAGATAATAAAAGGGGTTGCAATGGAATTCTCCTCCTCAAATCTTGCTCAAATCATTCTTCTTCTTTCGAAATTTCTTGATTAATTTCCTCGGGTGATTTAGTGACCTTTACGAAAATTGGTTTGGGGAGAAGAGATGCCTCATCAAGCTGGTTCGGCAAACAAAGTTTTCGACTCTAGGATCGAAGGAGGGATAACAAAGGATTACGGAGCTTTGGCGGATCTGAGACTTTGATTTCTTGGATGATTTGGCGAGAAGATGCGAGGCATGGTTCTTTTCTTAGGTTCGGCGAGAGGATGGGGCGGCGGGAATGGAGGCGATTTCTTAGCTCTTGTAACGGGCCAGGCAACGGTGGATGAGGAGCGGGTGAGATAGCGAAGGCTTTGAACTAGCGGGGGCTAGGGATGGTTTCTTTGATTTCTTCTTCTTCTCTTTCTCGGCGCGAAGCGATAGTTGAACTCTCGGCGGGAGCGGCAACTCTAATAACGAGGAGCAGGAGCTCCACCGGCGGGTATGCGCTAATCCTTTTCCAATCACCTTCTGTGGTGCTTCAACTTGAGTTTGGAAATCTTTGGTAGCATTGGGGTCGGCAAGAACTACGGCGGGGTTACCTACGATTATCTGCTTTCGGCAACCAATAGTGACATCCTTTGCAGGAAAATCCTTTCCTTTTTGCCTATCGGCGGCATACTTCTGGATGCTTGAGCAATCACTCTAAAAATGAATCCACACCGGTTGAAATTTATCCTTAGCACTATTGCGGCGAATGCCTCAAGCGAAGATCGGTAATATGGCTATGCGAGCCGGATCGGCAAATTAGACATCGTCAATAATTTCAATCAAAGCGAAGAATCTCCTAACATAATCAACCTTAAAATGCTTGTCTCAGCTTTGAGTCTTGGACCGGCATTAGCACCTCTAATAAGATTCCGGGCATCATCCGGATCTGAAGCATCCATAGAATTAGGGCCGAGAATTTCCTAGGGTTGGAAAGATGGAGGATATACTTTCGGGGGTGACGAGAGGTGGAACACCGGAAAGCTTGATAGAAGAAATGGCGAGAGAAGGATTCGGGATCATCTTCATCGGAATATTCAACGACGAATTTGCGAAGAACTCTCGACGGAATCAATATAAACTCCAAAATTATCGGAAGGAGTCGAGAAAGGAAGAACGAAGAGTACGATAAGAGATCTACGAGAAATTGTCCGTCAACGGCATCATCGAAGAAGCTTGAGTCTATGTAACCTCCATAGATATCCTTTTCATTACTCATGATTTACGCAAAAACTCAGCAATCAAACAAACTCAAACACAATAAACCAATGTTAGAATCGAGATATTTGAGATATTAAAATGGACTTACAGTTCAAGGAAGAAGTTTGAGAAATGGAGACTTGAGATAGCAAGATAGAATTTTGATGAGAATGTGAAAAGGTTTTTGAAAGAGTAAGCTTTGCTTAAATATGTTATGGAGTTTGGAGGAACGGTTTTATTTGAAAAGGGTTTTCAAAGGCACTGTTCATTTTCATTGAAATACGTGCGGCGGCAACTCCATTTAAAGCGCCGAATTTGAGCGGATTAAGAATGATTACCATAAGCTTGTTTAGGATTTAAAATGATACGGTTTACACGAGATTTATCACAAAATTAATTGGAATAAATCATTTGACACGATTTTCGGAAATGGCGGTACACACGCGTGTCGAGAGAGGGTGTGACCAAGCGTCCTTGATTTGATAGGTCGACGGGGGACTCGGCTTTACATTTAAAGAGAAGCTTGCGATGGGAGACATAGATAGGCGGCAACCACTACTTAGAATATCGGCGAGAAAAGAGCATCGGCAAGCAATCGCGAAATATCAATCAGCGGCGAGGACGGTCGGCGGGCATAGCGATTTCGGCAAGATGTAAGCATCAACCAGAATAACCAATAACACCCGGCTCACTCCTAAGGAATTCAAATCTCTTGATCAAGAGGCTTTGTCAAGATATCGGCTCTACGAAAGTCGGTATGAACTTTCGGCAAGACAACGTTGCCTTTCTCAACATGATCTTTCAAGAAATGGTATTTTATGTCAATGTGCTTTGTTTTGGAGTGCATTCTTGGATTGTTTGAGACGGAGATGGCGGGCCCGGTGTCACGGTAGATTGGGCGGACTTGAGGAGGAATCTCATAGTCTACTAATTGTTGCTTCATCCATAGAATGCGAGAAGCGACGGCTACGCGGCAATGTATTCCGCCTCGGTTGTGGAAGTTGAGGTTCTTTGTTTGCTTTGCAAGACCAAGAAACTAGCCTCTCACCAAGAAGCGGCAAGTTCCTTTGGTGCTCTTCCTTGTAACTCGGCAAGCGGCATAGTCGGCATCGAGTAGCAGATAAGATTGAATGAAGAATCTACGGCATACCATAGACCAAGGTCGGCGGTGCCACTTAGATATTTGATAATTCTTTTCACGGCTTGCGAGATGGGATTCTCTAGGATCGGCTTGAAATGCAGCGCGAACACAAACGGCAAACATAATATCCGGTCTGTTGTTTGTTAGATAGAGCGATGAACCAATCATTCCTCTGTAAAGAGTCATGTCCACTTTCTTGCCGGATTCGTCTTTGTCAAGATGCACATTTGTCGCCATAGGAGTGCTTTGAGGATGAGCATTATCAAAACCAAATTTCTTGATTAGTTCCTTGGTGTATTTGGCTTGATGTATAAAAATTCCTTCATTGGTTTGCTTCACTTGTAGACCAAGGAAATAGGTAAGCTCACCCATCATACTCATTTCGAACTTGCTTTGCATGAGCTTTTCAAATCTTTTGCATAGAGCTTCATTTGTGGAACCGAAGATGATGTCGTCCACATATATTTGAACAAACAATGAATGACCCTTGTGCTTGGTAACAAATAGAGTTGTATCGATCTTTCCTCTTGTAAATCCCACGCCATCAACGAGTAGAAATTTGGATAGGGTTTCGTACCGGGCCACTAGGAGCTTGCTTGAGCCATAGAGAGCTTTCTTCAATCGGTAGACATGATTTGGTTTCTTAGGATCTTAAGCACAGCGGTTGTTCAACGTAGACCGAGTTCTTGAAGTTCACCATTTAAGGAATGCGCTTTTCACGTCCATTTGATATAGCTTGAATTCTTTGAAGCGGCATAGGCAAGAAAGCAGTCTTATCGCTTCTAATCTTGCTCTTGAGTGCGAAAGTTTGATCATAATCAATCCCTTCCTCTTGACGGTATCCTTTGGCCACTAATCTCGCTTTGTTTCTTGTAATCTTTCTGATTCATCCAACTTATTTACGAATACCCATTTCGTTCCAATGACTTGCTTTGAGAGGAAGGTCTCGTGCCGGTTCCCGAGACTTTACATCTTTCAAAGCGGATTCAACTCTTCTTGCATAGCTTCCACCCGGCTTGGATCGGCAAGGGCTTCTTGAGTCTTACGAGGCTCAATATCGGACACCATAGCGAAGAAAAGAGATTCTCATCAAAATCCTTGTTCGGATTTACGGTCACTCTGGGTCCAAAAATATCACCAATGACATTTTCAAGAGGGTGGTCACGATGAGGTCTAACTTCTCTCGGAAGGTCTTGTCTTGCGATTCTTGTCTTAAGGATTCTAGAGGAGGTTCGAGAATCGGCGTGATTTTGAAGATGATAAATTTAAAGGAATAGGAGAGATAGTAGGGTTTGGACTTTGAGTGGATTTGGAATTTGATCGAGGAATATTTGGTATAGGAGGATGAATTACGGAGATTGGATTTGGGCTAGGATTCATTGGTACGGGATGAGGAGGATTGGCGAGAATGGCTATCGGCGAGAGAGCGTACGGAGGATTATCAGCGGGGACGGTTTCTTCTTGAGGATGGAAAAGATGTCTTTGGATCTTACGCAGCAACAAAAGGATCTTGTGCATTATCTGCCCAGATTGATTAGTATAACTAGATTCACTGTCTCAAAACCACTAGATTGGTTAGCACTATTTGGAGTACAGTGAGACTCTAACAAATCAAATTCATCAAAAGTTACATGAGCAGATTCAACAATTTTCAAAAGTTTCTTATTGAAAACTCGAAAGGCCTTCTTGTGTTTAGAGTAGCCGACAAAAATGCCTTCATCGGCTTTTTCATCAAATTTACCTCGGTGCTCTCTTAGTTGTAAAGCACATAGCATTTGCACCGAAGATTTTGAAGAATCCAATATTTGGTACTCGGCCTCTCCGAGTTCATAAGGAGTCTTATTATGGAATTTGTTGATGAGAGATACATTACGAGTGAAGCGGCGGTATGAATGGCTTACGCCGAGAAATATTTCGGCGGCTGGCCGAAATCATGGTCTTACCGGCTTCAATAAGCGTCCTATTCTTTCTCTCAACTACACCATTTTGTTGAGGTGTACAGCTGACGACGGAGAAATTATGGTCTATACCATGATCGTCACAATATCGAAGCAATACCGTTATTTGTAAATTAGAGTTCCATTATCGATCTCATGCTGACGATATCGCTCTCCTTACGAGTACGCAGCGATCGGAATAACTTGGTGGCAACGGCATACGTGTCATCTTTATTCTTTGAAGCTTCCACCCAAGTATATCGAGAATGTCATCTACTACGACCGGGAGTATATCCTACTTCCCCCGAAAGTACATTTGTGGTTGTGGGGCCCAAATAGATCCATGTGTAACATTTGTAGGCAAGCCTAGAAGTTTGACCTTGTCTCGGGGCTTGGACTCAAAAGAAGGAAGTTTGTGTTGTTTTCCCAAGGCGGCAAGCTCTGCACTTCTTTCCATGATCGGAGACACTTTTGGAAGAGACAGTTGCCAGTCAGGAGGCTGGCTTGAAGCTTGGATATTGATTTGAAGTTTGAAAGTAGCCAGAGATCTCTTGTGCCATAGCTTGAGTTCTCGCGATGTTGCTTAAGCTACAAACAAATATTAGTAACACCTGATAATACTTACCTAAGTCTCTGCATAAATGTTACCTTTTCTTTTTGGCGGTGAGAAGAGTTTAGAATTCGGCCAATATCTTTTATGTAGCAACTTGGGAAGTAGTGAAAATACATTGCATTCCTCTATCACGAAATTTGGTGATATGGATAGAAAGGTTATGTTTGAGTCCATCC
>JAFEMH010007354.1:0-92972 GCA_022495995.1 Adenophora triphylla var. japonica
AGGCTGCCCTGACTTCTCCTTTGTTCAACTTTTGTTCAAGAATAGTAACAAGGACTGCCTCATTGTCTGGGGTTCCATCAAACACATGTCCCTTGCATGCATTCATGATTGTTTCTCCCTTGGAGACAAGAATGGGATCAATTTCAATTCCTACCTTTTAAGACTTTGAATAACCTCAGTTGTCTTATTAAGATTCCCTCTATCAATTTCAACATTCGGTCGTAAGTTCATTCACAAATGCCTGGCCAGGTGCATAGTATGGATGGTTTCGATATCTACATCCATAATCACACCTTCGATTGGCCGGACGACTCTCCTGGTCCACTTCTTTTCTTGATAAACCTAGACCCGAGTTCATCTGGGCTGGCTATTACTGTCTCTTTCTTACTTAGAACATCATCAAGAAATACGAGCAACTTTTTCAACATCGTGGTTCCCATCCAACTCAATAAAGCATCAACGCTCTCAAAATTTTGTCGACAACTGTTGAGGTTGAAAGCAAAAAGAGGATATTATCATCGCTGCTCCCCTCAAAGGTTGCTTCTTCTGTGATGGTTCTATTGAGATCGAGGATGGCTTCTATAGCCGATTGATGATCGAGCTAGGTGTGGATGATTTGGTCCACTATCAGCCTGAGACAAGTAGTGGATTTTGGAGAAGTGGGAAGGGTATTTAGTTTTGGTTTTCTTGGCCTTGGGAGCTTTCTTTCTCTGGTTTTCTTTCTCTTTGGCAAAGATTTAGAGGGAAGTGGATGACAGGAGGACTGTACCTTGGATCCGGTGACCGCCCGTCCGGGTGTGGATAGCTGTCTGAGGTTGCTTTTCCTTTATGCAGTTTTGGACAAGTCAATAGGGCTGTCTCCTGGAAGCTCTTGAGGATCTATGTTAGCATCACCAAAGCATCAGATTGACCTATAATAGTGTTATCTCCATGACTGCTCAACGTAAAGACCCCTTTCTTCATCATTCTTTCCATGGGTCAGTCAGAGGAAGGTTCTTTTCACCGTCACCTCACTTCAACATCCTTGTTTTTGCCTTTTATTACCATTTTTAGATACCACAGCGCCTTTCTTTTAACAAACTAGTTTTTCTTAGTAACATTGGATCAGAGCACCCTCTTTATCTCTCCTACTTGTAGCCAATGCTACCAAGTCCTTCCAGCAACTTCTGTTCAATCTTCTTTCTTGTTTCTTCACGCATCTTTTCTGAGTTTCCAAAGAGAAACCGCTTAGCGTTTAAGCATCATCTCCACCTCTCATTATGGCTCCTTTCTTTTTGTTTCAATCCAAAAGTCTCCGTCATTGAAGCTACACCTTTGTCTCCGATGCCTTCACACTATGGCCAAGCCATTTCTTGTGTAGTGGAGGATTGAGCCTTAGAATCAGGACTTCAAGTATTCCACTCATGAATCTAAAGTTATTCATCTTTCCTCCTTGTTTCTTGAATTTTAGAGAAGAGGTTGAGGCCGCAAGCCGAAAGTTGTGGATTAAAACAATGCACCCGCTTGTGTCCTTTGTCATCGACTCGAGATTTGCTTCCATTCATTTGCTCCCATTTGATCAAATGAAGATTGCTTGCCATCAATGGCTTTGTTGACCACATCCATAAGAGTTGACTTGAAAATATCAGTTTCGTCCTTAACCATTGCCTTGTCCTGTACATTCTTAAAGTCAGGGACTTTAACACCAAGGAATTTCTCATACACAGCCTTCAATCTATCTCGACCCTCTATCCCATATGTTTTTCACAAAGCATCTGCTTTGTTTGGGATCCCATAGACTTCACCCACCATTTCTTGAGTAATGGTTATCTCAACATTGTCTATGGTGGCGCGATTGAATTGTTTTCCTTGTTTCTCTTTCCCACAAGGTAAATCTCTCTGCACGCTTCTTCATAAATTGGAGGTCCGGCTTCCATGAAATCAAGCAATTCATTGACCTCAAGAAGTTCTTTGATGAGTATTCCAACTTCTCAGAATCATAGAAGCTAGGTTTAATGAAGTAGCCGTGAGCATCTTGGTAAAATGCTTTTGATTCCTCGCCATGGATGGGTTAAAAGAATTAGGGTTGAAGAAATTCGATGGTGGATTAGTGAGGGAAAGAGACGAATTTTAAACAGAGGGTTAATGAAACAGGAGTTTTGGTGATTACGAAAGGAGAGAGACAAATGATGAGTGGAGAGTGGGTTTTAATGAGCATCAAAGTTTCAAAGTTTAGTAACTGTTCATATGAACAAAGTGATTTTTACCCTTCCCACGTTGAAACATTAATTCCTACAAAACACAAGAAGAACATTCTCTTTTCAAGAAATTTTGCAGGGAAGAGACGGCTAAGGAAGTGACAATTGTGAGCAATAAACACAATCAAATCACCAAGAAAGTTGCTTTAACCTAGTCAGAAAAAACTTTGACAGTTAAGTCTAAGTTGAATGATGATGGCTGTCTGAGATAGCTATGGGGAAACTTGCCTATAAAACAATGACAATTTCAGAGGAAACTCATTCAGATTGTTTTATAAACACAAATGGGTAGATTTTCCTCAAAGTTTAATCCCAAAAAGATGGCTCAAACAGCAAAACAGTTGGTTTTTGGGAAGAATTGTGAGGATGATTTGAGGGGGGATGAAATGGAGAGAGAGAGAGAGTCCTTCAATGTAGTTGAAAGTTCAGAGGGAGTGAGTGACAGAGGTAAGAACAAGAGAGTGAGAGTAGATCAGGACTATGGTGTCAAGGAGGTAGCTGTCAGAGAGAAAGTTGACAGTAGAGAAGGAGAGGGAATAAGGCTTTTTGGAAAGACTATCAAGGTTGATCGTGTGAGTCCAAGAAGGGAAAAAAGTAAGGTAGAGAGGGTTTATACATCGGGGGAATTGGTTAAGCAAGATAGGGCCTGCATGTGCAGTATGAAGAGGGGCTTAGCACGGTCAAGAAGAAGGTTGAGCTTCGAGAAGCCAGTATACTCCTGTAAGCTTGAGGATTCTACTCTCTCCAGGGTGGGTTGGTTTGTTGGAGGGGAGAGGTGATAACTTTGCTGGAGTGCATGTATCTCCTTCTTCAACAATATCATACCTATTCAACCAGGTTATAGATTGTTTTAGCCCTGTCAATGTTCCAGCTGTGGAGAGAGAAGAGTCAAGAGCTGGCCAACCATTTTCTGTTGCTGGGAATGGTTCTTATTCTTGAGATTTCAGCTTTGTGACACCAATGGAGGGTTTGCTTCAACCATATGATGCAAGAAAAGAATGGTGGCCCTAAGAGCAAGTTCCTTCTCTTCAATATTCGCCACATCAATTGATCCTTTCCTCGGAGAGGCACCCAAGTATGGTCGAAAGGTATCATCGTAATCCTTGGCAAAGCCTACTCGGGGAGGCTAGGTGTGAAGGAATGAGTGAAGGTGGAGGATCTGGAGAGATCGTGACATTTCCTAAGAATGTCCGATGCCTAAGGTGAAGATTTGAAGAGGAGCCGGTTCTCGAGATTGTTTGGTTTTAAGGAAGTTTTTGTTGAGTGAATGCGTATGAGAGAGAGAGAGGGATTTCATGGTTTGTTGTATGTTTTTGTTTTTGTTTTTCATGACTTTTGCATAGATAGCTATCGCTGATGGCTATCGTGAATGTTTTTTTGAGGGAATAGTCAAGCCAGTTTGTCATCATTGTGATAGCATTGCTCGTATGTAATCCTCCTTTTATTTATGAAGAACAACTCTTTATTTTGGCATGTTTATCATTCCAAGCATAGCTCTTAAAAGCTCAAATCTCTTTTCATCCATTGCTTTTGTAAGAATATCGAGACATTATCCTCGGTACAAACTTTTGCAAGGTTGATATTCCCTTTTTCAACATGGTCTCCTGGCGAAGTGATCTCTCGACCTCAATATGCTTTGTTTTTGAGTGTCGTGGATGTGGTTTTCTGTCATGGCAATAGTACTTAAGTTGTCACAGAAGATGGGAATGTTGGATAATTCAATCTCAAAGTCTTGAAGTTGACTTTTAAGATAGAGAATTTGAGAACAACACAAGCTCGCAAAGAATATACTCAGCACTCAGCTGCTGAGGTGGCTACCGAGGTTTGCTTTTTGCTTGACCATGAAATAATTCTTGATCCAATAAACCGGCATCCACCACTTGTGGATTTTCTATCTAGATTGCATCCAAGATAGTCGAGTCGCGAATCCAATTAGAGAGAATGGGGATTCAAGTGGGATACCACAAGCCATAATTAGGGGTTCCTTTGAGATATCTCAAAATTCTCTTGACAAGAGAGATGAGATTCCTTGGGATTTGCTTGAAATCTAGCACGTAGACGCCGTACACTAAACATAATGTCGTCTTGAAGCCGTTACATAAAGGAGAGATCCAATCTAACTTCTGTAAAGTGTTGGATTTACACTTTCACCATCTAGATCAAGATGGAGTTTGGTCATGTGGTTGACAAGGAGTTTTAGCAGGGGAAGCAGTTTGCATGTCAAACTTCTTGATCATATCCCTTGTGTATTTAGCTTGGTTAATGAAGATTCCGTCCTTCATTTGCTTGACTTGAAGGCCCAAGAAGAAAGTGAAATGATTGATTAGGCAAGTTCCTTGAACTTCGTCTTTCTAATTAGTACATACTAATTAGGGATATACTTAAAGTACGCCTTTTAAGTGTTTTTACAACTTGAAGTACAAGCCTCAAGATTTTACAAAACAACTAATACACTCAAAGTACGATCTTGAGTGTTTACAAAATATTTCTACACCTAAAGTACAAATTTTAGGATTTGGAATTTTGTGAATCAACACACTAGGGTTGTTGTTGTTGAAACAGGGTTAAGGGTTAAGGTTTTTGGTTTGGGACAGTGTTTGGAGAGTAGGAATTGGTGTGTAGGGTGTGGATTACAGGAGGTGTGTGAGGGTGTAAGGGAAAAGGGTTTGGACTATGAAAAAGAGTGTTTTTCAAGAGTGGTTTGTGCAGAGGCTGAACTCTTCTATTTATAGCCTTCAATGTAGCCATTGGAATATGACTGCTGGTAGCCTTCATTAATGAGTCTTTGACTGGTCTTTTGCCCCACTTGTCCACTTGCGTGTCTTCATGAGCCGGATTGAGCCGTAGGCTTCCCGTAAGGTCTTCAATGGTCTTCAAAGGTGAACTTGATAGCCGTGAGGATACAGGATCCATCTTGGTTGAGATTTTGGCATCAAAGAATGAGACAGAGTAATGGTCGCCTCGAAGGACTGGGGCCATAGCCGTCGAGATCATAACAAGGCTTAGCTATCGAGATGATCTCTAATAAGGATTTAGATGCACTTGATGATCTTGATAGCTTAGTAGAGAGATTATGATTCATGTAATTGATTGATTGTAACCATTGTATAAGGTAGAATCATAACTGCCGACTCACCGCCGATAAACCGAAAGATGAATATGACAGATTTCTGCCCTTGGTAAATCCTTCACAAGGAGACATCTAGATAGGGTATCATACCAAGCTCTTGGTGCTTGTTTAAGCCCATACAAATGCCCAATTTGTATACATGATCAGAAACTTTGGGTGCTCAAATCCGTAGGGTTGAGATACAAAAACTTTTCATTTAAGACTCCATTCGAAATGCACTCTTGACATCCATCCGGAATACTTTCATCTTCTTGAATGAAGCATAGGCAAGGAATAGCCTTATAGCTTCAAGTCTTGCAACAGTAAAGTCTCATCATAGTCAATACCTTCTTCTTGTCCGTATCCTTGAGCAAACCAAGCCTAGCTCGTTTCTTACTACAACACCTTCTTCATTCATCTTATTTCTAAAAACCCATCTTGTTCCAATGACAGCTTTGGTTTTCTTGGTTTAGGAACAAGTTGCCACACTTTGTTCCTTTCAAACTCGCTTCTAATTCTTCTTCCATGGCTTCTATCCAGCCTCCGCATCTTGGAGTGCTTCATTTATTTTCTTTGGTTCCACTTGGGATATGAAAGCACTCATGAGAAAAGGAATGTTGTCTCGGAACCGGGGTTTTATCAATTTGAAGGCCGATGTAAAGATCTTTATTGGGTGGAATGATGTGAGTAATGGTTGATTCATTATTTGTTTTGGGAGGAGAAGGAGTATTATTGGATGGAGATGGAAGGTGGCTAGTAGATGGATTACATGAAGAATTTGGATGGTCATTACCCAAGGGTCAATGGCGTCGCCTAAGGAAGATTTTTGAGAGATGTCACCAAGGGGTGACCATTTAATTGAGTATTTTTTTCCCTCATCAATTGGATTGGTAGTGGAAATGATTGCCGTTGACTTGGTCAGCCGGATTGGTTGATGATGAGAGTGAGATGGTTCATGGTCATCGAGGGAAGATGACTGTCTCTGGCACAAGATAGTCACGATGAATTTCTTGGAACCATGTACGGAAGATTTGATGAATCTTGTTCATGATGGAGAACAAACTTGAATCAAGAATGGGAGATGCTTCAGGTGATTATCTAGGTTTCCCAAACCTTCATCAAAATCACACAATTCAGCTTACACTTTGATCATTGTTTTCATGAAAGTCAACATGAATTGATTCTTCCACAACAAGTCTTATTTTGTTGTAAACTCTATAAGCCTTGCTTGTGTTAGAATATCCAAGAAAGATTCCTTCATCACTTTTGGAGTCAAATTTGTCCAAATTGTTCTTGCCATTGTTGTGAATGAAGCATCTACTTTCAAAATTGTGAAAGTAGGAAATGGTAGGGACTTCGTTATTCCATAATTCATATGGAGTCTTCTTATGGAATTTGTTGATTAGAGTCTTGTTTTGAACATACACGCAGAATAATGCCTTCACCCCAAAAATATTTTAGGAGATTGTGTTCTGACAGCATTGTTCTTGCTGCCTCACAAATTGTCCTGTTCTTCCTTTCAGCAACACCATTTTGTTGGGGAGTTCTTGGGGCTGAAAAATTATGATCTATACCTTTGGAATCACAATATTCTTCTACTCCTGTGTTCTCAAATTCCTTTCCATGATCGATCCGATCTTGATGTTGGATGTCCCTTTTTGATTTTGAATTTTATTGAACAGTTTTGTTAGACAGCTAAGGGTGTCACTTTTGGATTCAAGAAGAATGATCCAAGTGAACCTTGTGTAGTCATCAACCACAACTAGGGAGTATCTTTTTCCTCCTAAAGATCTAGTTCTTATGGGTCCAAAAAGATCCATATGAAGTAGTTCAATAGGTCTTGAGGTGTCCAACATGGTCTTGGGCTTGAATGAAGATCTCTTTTGCTTCCCACATTGGCATGCTTTGCAAAATTTATCCTTCTTGGAATGTAATCTTTGGAAGGCCTCTCGACTAGATTAGAATTTGCAAGCTTGGAGATGGTTTTATGGTTAAGGTGAGCTAATCTTTTGTGCCATAGCCATGACATATCGATTGATTGAAAGCACGTAAGGCGGTGAGCATTTGAGGATTCCACAATCTCTAAGTTTAAGCAAAGAGAGATTCCCTTTTCTTTGATCCAAATGTAATGACTTTATTGCTTTTATCTTTAACAAGGTACATTTATCCTTAGTGCAAACAACATGATATCCCTTATCACAGATTTGACTAATGCTAATCAAATTGTGTTTGAGACCCTCTACATAAGACACATTTGTAAAAATGATATCTTTTGTAATAAGATTTCCTGATCCTTTGACCTTAGCTTGGGAATTGTCACTAAAGGTTACATTTGGACCATTTTTGGGGATATATTGTTGCAACCAGTCTTTATTGAAGGTCATATGTCTACTACAACCACTATCTAAATACCAGAGTCCTTTCCTAGGTACCTGCAAAACAGAAAGTAAATTTTATGGTACCCTATTTATTCTTTTAGGTCCAAAGGATTTGTTTTTCTTTGGTACCCTAGCTTTGTTCATTGATCCTTTTCTGAAGAACTGGTTTAGGGTATTGTAGTATGACATAATTTGCATCATGTAAGGAGTGAGGACAGTGGATTGGGATGGATTGAAGAAGTGGTTTGGGTTGTTATATTGGGGTTGAAACTGAAAGGCATTTGGATAGGATGATCTGGGGGAGTCATTTTGATTTGCATGACTTCTTCCATTTGAGAATTGCCATTGAGGTTTTTGTTGTTTGGTGTATTTGTGTTTGTTATAGAATCTTTGTTGCCTTGGGGTCCTTTGTTGCTTGGAAGATCTTGGCTGTCTGTCAGGCCTTGGTTGTCTGTCAGGGCTTGGCTGTCTGTCAGGGCTTGGCTGTCTAGGACATTTTTGCAGCTTGATTTCTTCCTGTATATTGGCTCCTTTTTGAACCTAAACATACTTGCTTCCTTGAATTTTACTTGGTCCTTCCTTTGACTGACTAGGACCAACCAAGATTTTCTTTGATTTTCCTTTGGTTTGAACAGGATAGGTTTGAGCTTGATAGCTGCCAGAGCTTAGACTTTCTAGAACCATTTTTTCAATGGCCCTTTCACCAGTGGGAGGAGTGTACATCTTTGGTGTAGAATTGTCAGCACCAATCCCTGTTTTGTCACTAGGATGTCTTTGATTGTAGCTAAACAGGGATAATGCTTTGCTTGACTTGTTCCATGAATCAATTTTCTTTTTAAGAGCATCATTTTCTTTTTCAAGATTTATGAGTCTTTGACAATTTTCATGATTATCGGATGTCTCAAATTGCCGATCCATGTTTTGTTTTTCAAGCATGAAGCATTGATCTCTTAGCCCTTGACATGCTTTCTCAAGCTCAGAATTGGTTTTTGTGCGGGTGTCTATGGTTGAGGATTGGGAAAGGTTCTCATTGACCAGTGAAGCAAAGCTAGTTTTTTGTTTTTTGGTTTGAATTAAAAGAGTGCAGACTAATTGTTTGAAACCATCAATATTTAAAGAGTTAAAATCATGTACCTTTTTAGTTCATCTCGCAAAGCAGAAGAGCTTCCATTTCTTCCTCATTGTCCGACTCTTCCTCATCTTCGCCTATAAAGCATAGCATGGCCTCCTCTCCTTCATTTTCGTAATCATCACTGGACACATATTCTTCATCACTGAATTTTGATGAATCAGCTATCATAACTTGCTCCTTGTTTTTGTCATTTTTATTTTTGGAGCAATTGAAGCAGTTGCACTTGGAACTGTGAATGATCTCTTTTGAGTAGGTCATCTTCTTAGCTGTCTGATTGTCCCTAGGTTTCCTTGGTTCAGGACAATCAGATGAGTACTGTCCTTGCTTTCCACAGTTGAAACAATCAACTGTTTTCTTGTAGCTATCTTGATGAGCATTGGATGTGGAGGGATTGTAATTTTTGTCAAAATATTTCTTTTGAAATTTCATGGCATTTCTGACAGCCATGGATATGAGACTTGGAATGTCTTCTTGAGAGATCTGTTTACTGACAGGTTTGGAGCTGATGTTTATCTTTTGAAGGGCATTGTTAACAATGGTCTCAATGTCTTGGTGAGTGATTGGTTTGTGGACAGTTTCTTGAGCAGTTAAAGCTAAAGTTTGTGAAATGGTAGGAACTGGTTGAATCTTTATCACACCTTCCAATTCATAAGCTTCAAGCTTTCCAAAATACTGTTCAACTGTCATTGTGCTCCATTCAGATCCTTTTCTAATAGGTAATGCTACCTTTTCATATTCTTTTGGAAGATTTGAATATATCTTGAGGCAGAGATCTTGTTGTTCAAAGGTTTTTCCATAGTCAGCAATAGATCTAACAAGGTTTTCAAACCTTGGTTGAGCAGCACTCACTTTTTCTCCATGGTAGAACTTGAAGTTGTCTAATTGCCTAAGCAAGTTATACAAATTTTGTGTCCTGACACTGGAGTGTTTAGTGAACTTAGTTTGAATGAGAGCCCATGCTGATCTGGCATTTGGTTCCTTAGCAATTTCTTGTGCTAGTGAGTCATTTACACTCTTTTGAAGAATGTTTTTGACTTTCAAGTTTGCACTGATTAATTGCTTTTCAGATTCTGACCATGTTTCTGGGGATTTGATCTTACTAGGTCCTCCATCAGTATCTATTTGAGTTGGGTAGGACACTTCATTCTCTAGAACATACCAGTTCCATATACTGTTTGCATCAAGATATGTTTTTATTTTTGATGCATAGATCTCAAAAGATCCACAGTCATCAATGTGTGGGATGTCTTTCTCATTATTTCTCCTTGGTTGAGGCATGGTGGGTTTGAATAGGATCCTTCACAAGTTGTTAGACTTTTGAATGTGAAGACAAGCTCTGATACCAATTGAAAGGCCCTTTTTGATATGCAAATGATCAGACAACTATGGTTTGACTTAGCTGTCAGATATTTGTTGAATTGTGCAGCGGAATAAGTGAAGCTTGAAATAATGAGAGGATGATGAACACAATGAAATAATGCAAGTGTGTGAATGTGTTTGCAGAAAGTAATAACACAGAGAATTTAAAGTGGTTCAGAGTTCACTCCTCCTACATCCACTCCCACTGTCAATTTGACAAGTGAGATCAATTTTATTATAATCTTAATCAACAAGTATTACAAATGATTGATTAGGCAAGTTCCTTGAACTTCCTCTTCCTAATTAGTACAGTCAATTAGGGATACACTTAAAGTACAGTCTTAAGTGTTTTTACAACTTGAAGTACAGTCTCAAGATTTTACAAAACAACTAATACACTCAAAGTACAAATCTTGAGTGTTTACAAAATATTTCTACACCTAAAGTACAATTTAGGATTTGGAATTTTGTGAATTAACACACTAGGGTTGTTGTTATTGAAACAGGGGTTAAGGGTTAAGGTTTTTGGTTTGGGACAGTGTTTGGAGAGTAGGAATTGGTGTGTAGGGTGTGGATTACAGGAGGTGTGTAAGGGTGTAAGGGAAAAGGGTTTGGACTGTGAAGAAGAGTGTTTTTCAAGAGTGGTTTGTGCAGAGGCTGAACTCTTCTATTTATAGCCTTCAATGTAGCCTTTGGAATATGACTGTTGCAGCTTCATTAATGAGTCTTTGACTGGTCTTTGCCCCACTTGTCCACTTGCAGGTCTTCATGAGCTGGATTGAGCTGTAGGCTTCCAGAAGGTCTTCAATGGTCTTCAAAGGTGAACTTGATAGTTGTGAGGATACAGGATCCATCTTGGTTGAGATTTTGGTATCAAAGAATGAGACAGAGTAATGGCTGTCTGAAGGACTGAAGCCATAGCTGTCAGATCATAACAAGGCTTAGCTATCAGAGATGATCTCTAATAAGGATTTAGATGCACTTGATGATCTTGATAGCTTAGAGAGAGATTACGATTCATGTAATTGATTGATTGTAACCATTGTATACGGTAGAATCATAACTCTCAGACTCACAGCTGTCAGATAAACTGAAAGATGAATATGACAGATTTCCTCTTTTGATATAAACCCTGTTCTATATATATATTCCTTTATCAAAACCAACTAACTAAGACATTGATCAAAGTTAGGTCCTAACACTAGCTATGTCACACGCTATAGGTAAATTAATATATTCCAAATAACATGATTTCTGCTTGACAAGTGCAATATAACTTAGTCATAATGCTTCCTTTGAGGGATATTCCGTATAATATGAAGAATGGTCGTCTTTTCACCATATCTTAGAGTTTATATGCATACATTCCTTAAAAATAAATGATGAAACTTGTGCAGATAGTGATATGCAACGAGTCATACGTTCTCATGTTCACGTAGCAGTAGCGGTAGCTTTCTCATTCTCATTCCTCTATTCAGGTTCTAAACTAACCTTCCCTTTTCTTAGTTCCTTTTCTCATTCAGTTTTATGATTATCACAAATACGTGCCACGATTGAAATCGGTGATTTCCTGCTGAATATAGCCCCTTATTTTTATGATCTGGTTATTATGAATTAAATAGACTTATACATGATGACAAATTTTATTGTAGTGAATTATTTACGTAGATGTGGCATATGTGGTTTAATTGACGTGGGGTATTCATGAATACTAGAATTAATAAAAGAGCCCTTGATTCATTCTCTGTATAGAATCTGTTTACTGGGATAGAGGATCTATATGAAATCCCTACGGGTTTCAGGGTGTTCCTTCTTGAAGATACGTACGTTAGGATTGGAGCTCTTTACTTCATATCTTTTCTTTGGAATTTCAACAAACCTCTTGTCAATTTCTTTCCTTTTCATGTAAGAACAATAATATGTATTGATTGTAATCAAGCACACTGAATAAATACAACATAAGTAACTGTCATGATATATTTTCTTAAAACAGTAGAGAAAAAAAAAACCGTGATTTAATTAGCCCGAGGCAAAGCAGTTGTCAAACAAGCTTCCTTGAAAGGATCAGATTGGAAATATGAGAAGTAGCCGAGTCAAAGTGGTTGGCCTAAGGCTTGTTGAGCTGACTAAACTCAACTCTATTTTTCCAAACAGTTAAGGTTTAATATACATAATTGAGTCCCTATCTAACAACTAAAGCTTTTTGATGAGTTGGACAGTTTCTTCTTTTTCGGAAGTTGAAAAGACCGGGAAGAGAAGTCCTGTTCAACCTAGACTACCAATTAAGAAAGATATTGCAGTGATCATGTATAAAAGTGGCAGCACTGGTCTACCAAAGGTTTCTTGGAGATAGCCTCTGATGTAATTGACATTACTTTGAATTGTTATTATCATTGTCTTGCTTCAATGCTCTGACACTCTTGTGTATAATCTAGGGAGTAACGATGACACACGGGAACATTGTAGCCACTGCAGCTGCTGTTATGACAGTGATTCCAAGACTTGGAAGTAGTGATGTCTACCTGGCATACTTGCCACTTGCTCATGTTTTCGAATTAGCTGCTGAGGTAAACCATCAGTTGATCTTGGTTGAGTGAACCTACTATTTGAGATAGTCTTGTCATTGACACTGGTTCTACAGTCTATTATCACTACAAGGAAAACCGGAATTAGAGACGGAAAATTAGCTACGAACGGAGTCTGTAGCTAATTTGGCGACAGATTAGAGACAGAACCAAAAATTAGAGATGAATTCTGATTCCGTCTCTGATTTAGAGACGTAATCAGATTCCGTCTCTGATTTAGAGACGTAATCAGATTCCGTCTCTGAATTAGAGACAAAATCAGAATCCGTCTCTAGTTCAGAGACAGAATCTGAATCCGTCTCTAGTTCAGAGACGGATTCTGATTCCGTCTCTAATTCAGAGACGGATTCTGATTCCGTCTCTAAATCGTAGATCGGACCGAATCCGTCTCTAAATTAGAGACGGATCCTGATTCCGTCTCTAAATTAGAGACGGGTTCAGATTTCGTCTCTAAACGTTGGAGACGGATGTTGAATCTGTCTCTAAATCAGAGACAGATTTTAATCCGTCTCTAAATTAGAGACAGATTAAACAGCTGTCTCTAAAAGTTTAGAGACAGATTTAGCACTCGTCTCTAATTTAGAGACAGATACATAATCCGTCTCTAATTTAGAGACAGATTCAAAATCCGTCTCTAATTTAGAGACAGATTCAACATCCGTCTCCAAAATTTAGAGACAGATTTTTGTATCCGTCTCTAATTTAGAGACAGCTTCAAAATTCGTCTCTAAATTAGAGACAGATTCAAAATCCGTCTCTAAACTTTGGAGACGGATGTTGAATCTATCTCTAAATCAGAGACAAATTTTAGGGTATAGTGGATAGAGTTTAGGGCTTAGGGTTTAGGGTTCAGGGATTTATGTTTAGGGTATAGGGTATAAGGTTTAGGGTATAGGGTATAAGGTATAAGGTTTAGGGTTTATGGTTTAGGGTATAAGGTATAGGGTCTAGGGCTTAGAGTTTAGGGTATAAGGTATAAGGTTTAGGGTTTAGGGTTTAGGGTTTAGGGTTTAGGTTTTAGGGTTTTGGGTTTAGGGTATAGGGTTTAGAGTATAAGGTTTAGGGTATAGTGGATAGAGTTTAGGGCTTAGGGTTTAGTGTTTAGGGCTTTAGGTTTAGGGTATAGGGTATAGGGTATAAGGTTTAGGGTTTAGGGTATAGGGTATAGGGTATAGGGTTTATGGTTTAGGGTATAAGGTTTAGGGTCTAGGGCTTAGAGTTTAGGGTATAGAGTATAAGGTTTAGGGTTTAGGGTATAGGGTATAGGGTTTAGGGTTTAGGGTTTAGGGCTTTAGGGCTTTAGGGCTTTAGGGCTTTAGGGTTAGGCTATAGGATATAGGGTATAAGGTTTAGGGTTTAGGGTATAGGGTTTAGAGTATAAGGTTTAGGGTATAGTGGATAGAGTTTAGGGCTTATGGTTTAGGGTTCAGGGTTTTAGGTTTAGGATATATGGTATAGGGTATAAGGTATAAGGTTTAGGGTTTAGGGTATAGGGTTTAGGGTATAGGGTTTAGAGCATAAGGTTTAGGGTATAGTGGATAGAGTTTAGGGCTTAGGGTTTAGGGTTCAGGGCTTTGGGTTTAGGGTATATGGTATAGGGTATAAGGTATAAGGTTTAGGGTTTAGGGTATAGGGTTTAGGGTTTAGAGTTTAGGGTATAGGGTTTAGGGTATAGGGTTTAGAGTATAAGGTTTAGGGTATAGTGGATAGATTTTAGGGCTTAGGGTTTAGGGTTCAGGGCTTTGGGTTTAGGGTATAGGGTATAGGGTTTAGGGTATATAGTTTAGGGTTTAGGATTTAGGGTATAGGGTTTAGGATATTGGGTTTACTGTATAGTGGATAGAGTTTAGGGCTTAGGGTTTCGGGTTCAGGGATTTGGGTTTAGGGTATAGGGTATAGGGTATAAGGTATAAGGTTTAGGGTTTAGGGTTTAGGGTTTATGGTTTAGGGTATAAGGTATAGAGTCTAGGGCTTAGAGTTTAGGGTATAGTGGTTAGAGTTTAGGGTTTAGGGTATAAGGTATAGGGTCTAAGGCTTAGAGTTTAGGGTATAAGGTTTAGGGTTTAGGGTATAGGGTTTAGGGTATAAGGTTTAGGGTTTAGGGTATAGGGTTTAGAGTATAAGGTTTAGGGTATAGTGGATAGAGTTTAGGGCTTAAGGTTTAGGGTTCAGGACTTTGGGTTTAGGGTATATGATATAGGGTATAAGGTATAAGGTTTAGGGTATAAGGTTTAGGGTATAGGGTTTAGGGTTTAGGGTTTAGTGTATAAGGTTTAGGGTATAGGGTTTAGAGTATAAGGTTTAGGGTATAGTGGATAGAGTTTAGGGCTTAGGGTTTAGGGTTCAGGGCTTTGGGTTTAGGGTATAGGGTATAGGGTTTAGGGTTTAGGGTATAGGGTTTAGGGTATAGGGTTTAGGGTATAGTGGATAGAGTTTAGGGCTTAGGGTTTAGGGTTTAGGGCTCAGGGCTTTGGGTTTAGGGTATAGGGTATAGGGTATAAGGTATAAGGTTTAGGGTTTAGGGTTTATGGTTTAGGGTATAAGGTATAGGGTTTAGGGCTTAGAGTTTAGGGTATAGTGGTTAGATTTTAGGGTTTAGGGTATAGGGTATAGGGTATAGGGTTTAGGGTATAGGATTTAGGGTATAGGGTATAGGGTTTAGGGTTTAGGGTATACGGTATAATATATAGGTATATATGATATATGGTTTAGGGTTTAGGAGACATCAGTACATCAATACCATTGAAAAAGTTGTTAACTTTTTAACAGTTTCTGTTAATTTGTATTCTGTATATTAACTTTTTTTTTCAATTATTTTTTTTGGATAAAGAAGACTATTTTAAACTTTTGTTTACTACATACATTTTTTGCAAAAAATTATATAAAAAAAGCTATGAATTTTGAAAGAAATAAAACTTAACTTTTTTAAAAGAAACGAAAGTATATAAAAGAAAAAAGGAACGGTACCCTTAAATTTTGTTGATTAAAATAAAATTACAAAGAGACGGACAACCAACCTTACCCTTTTAATTTTTTAACGGTTTTGGAATAAAAAAGTTATCTTTTTAACAGTTTTTTGAAAAATCTGTTAAATTTTTAACAGTTTCTGTTAATTTGTATACTATTTATTAACTTTTTTTTTCTCAATTATTTTTTTTTGGATAAAGAATACTATTTTAAACCTTTGTTAACTACATACATTTTTTGCAAAAAGTTATATAAAAAAAGTTATGAATTTTGAAAGAAATAAAACTTAACTTTTTTCAAAATTCATAACTTTTTTTATATAACTTTTTGTAAAAAGTGTATGTAGTAAACAAAGGTCTAAAATAGTTTCCTTTATCCAAAAAAAAAATTGAAAAAAAAAAGTTAATATTCAGTATACAACTTAACAGAAACTGTTAAAAAGTTAACTGTATTTTCAAAAAATTGTTAAAAAGTTAACTATTTTATTCAAAAAAAATTTATGATATATTATTATTTATTAGTATTAGATAATATTATTTTATATTTTAAATTATTTTTGTTATTAATAATTATTTTTACTATATTATTTTTATTATATAATAATTATTAAACCCCAAAACCAGAATTTACCCCTACTCAGGCTACTCTTCTCTCTTTCTCTCTCTTGACCACCACCCCTTTACTACCCTTCAGCAACTGACCACGAGGCGGCCGCCGGAGAAAACAGAGGCCGGCGCCTCACCTCCAGCCGTTTGGCCCCAAAATTGCCAAATCTCATGCGGCCGCCTGGCTCAGAATGAAGCTGCCGCCTCACCACCATTACCCCGCCCCATTTTTTTTCAATTCCCGCCCTTTCCTCTCTCAAATATTTTAACATCGCGCCCCTCCCCTTTTTCCCCCTAATTACAACGCCCTTTTACCCTCTTCCTGCTATTGACTTCATTTGAGATTCTCATTTCATTTTCACCTTCCCTGAGTCCCCAACTAATTGATCGTCTTTCTCCGGCCTTAATTCGGTAAAATCTCGAATACCCAATTGCATTTTTGTACTGTGTTTCTCGGTTTCTTATTCTAATTTAATGCTGTTAATTGTTTCCTTTATTTACCGTTTGTTGGTGTAGTGTAATGGGAGTTTACGTTTGATCATCTTTCCCCCCCAAATTAGAACGCAGAGTATAACGAATGTCCACTGTCAATATCGAACGCAGATTAGTTGGATGCTATGAGAGGGTGAGCGCTCTTGCTTTTAACTTCTAGCCGCGTGTTCACAGTACGTGATTTCATTGTAGTTGTTCATTCTAATTTTGAAAGTTTACGTTTGGATTGTGAATGTGTACTCCAAGATTTCATACGTTTTGAAATCTTGTCTCTTTGAGGGGCGAATTGGGTTGCTCACATGGTGTTTGATAAAATGTCCCAATGGCAGTGCTATTAAGATTAGTGGTCATATTGGCGCTCAAGTTCAGGCTTGGTAACAATGTCCAAGTAGTAGGAATGATGTTCAATTTTGTGTGTATATATCTAATATTATGTTACACAATTTGTCTTTGTTCTTTAACTATTGAAGGTCTATTTTGTGCCTGTGAGATTATGAAGTTAAATGTGAAAGTAAATGCTGCCACTTCTATTCTCTTAACAATTTATTGCATATTTTTTTCTTAAATTAACTATCTTGTTGATCTTGATTTAATGACTATGGATCCTGCTCTTCCTTTGTCTATTTACAGTGATAGTGGTAGGTCAAATGGTGGAAGTTTGTTTGTCGGTGGCTTTGTATTGGGAGGAATAGTTGTTGGCACACTTGGTTGCATATACGCATCTAAGGTATTCTTTGACTTGTTAGTCCCCTCCTCTGTTTGCATGTGATGAATCAATGCTCTATTAGGTTCCAGTTATTCTTCTTGTTACTCAATATTGTCACTGATCTTCTTAATATCGAGAGCTCTTTGTGTTTAAAAGACAGATTGCATTTAGCTTATTCCTACTGGAACCTATTATCCGCTGATTTCACTTAGATGAATCTTGGCCCTTTTAGTGGGAAACGGGCCGAGTTGAAAGTTGTATGTAATTAGCATGAATTCGGTATACTTCCACCGTATGGCCTTTCATATGCTTCTCATTGTTTTCATTATAACCTTCAACTTTTGCTACAAAATCTCTCTTCTTGGAAACCGTGCTTTCAACCAATTTTCTTAGCCTCCTGCGTGATATAACTTTGCTTTTGTAGCTCATTATTGTTACTTTTGATCCAGAGGTAGGAGCCTAAGGGGGCCATGGCGGTTGTTGTATCTCGAGAGTGGTTACGGAAAGCGCGTTCCTTTGAGCGGCTTCCGCGCGTTCATATATATATATATATATATATATATATATATATATATATATATATATATAAAATACAAGAAAAATGTGTTTTAGAGACGGCAAATTCTGTAGCCAAAACGAAGATTACGTCTCTAAATCGTGTTTAGGAGACGATTTGTTTCGTAGCTAATCCGTGGGTGCAGGTTGGTCGCTAAATTGGGTGTCGCTGTTTTGTAGCTAATTTAGAGACGGACATATCCGTCTCTATGTCCGTCTCTAAATTAGAGACGGATATGTCCGTCTCTGATTTAGTGACGGGCGTATCCGTCTCTAATTTAGAGACGGACACGTCCGTCTCTAAATTAGAGACGGACACGTCCGTCTCTAAAATAGCTACAAAACAGCGACGCCCAATTTAGCGACAAACCTGCACCCACGGAATAGCTACGGAATAAATCCGTCACTAAACACGATTTAGCTACGGAATATTCATTTTAGCTAAGGAATTTGCCGTAGCTAAAATCGATTTTCCTTGTAGTGTATGTTAACAGCAGGTGTGCAATTCGTTATGGCTCAGCCCTTACATTAAATGTGGGTCTAACAATATTAAAAAGGGAACCAAGGGAGATGCTTCTGAGTTGAAACCCACCCTTATGGCGGCAGTAGCAGCTATTTTAGTCCAGTGTGAAGGTTCTGGCACAAATTCAAGGTAAAAGCTCTCTACTTGCTGTGAAATGAAAATCGCTGCACCAAATCATCAAGCACACTCTTTTAAGCAACTCTTGTTGTTGGGCGCCGGTTTAAAATTGTTCTCTACTTGGTGTATTTTACATTGGTTTGTTATTTGGCACACTTTGAAGAAATTAAAGGCATGAACCCTTGGAAAAGTTCAGATTTCCACGGGTCATCCATGGCACAAGGTACCTGCCCTTTGGACGCCCTTTGGACGCAAAAATAATTTGTAAAGTTAATTCAGAAGTTTCTCCGTGTATAGTTGCGTTTGTATTAGGTTTTATTTGATTAGCACTTTAGGACATATTTGTGATGTTGGTTTACTGTTACAATTTTGTTTCTTTATGAATTATACGTGGAATTAATTTGTAAAGTAAACAAGAAATAAATTTTATTTATATTTGATGTGACTAGTGCTTTTACGAGTTGTTCCAGCACGTAGGTTGAATGGGAATTAGGGATAGAGCTGAAAAACAAACCTTTTTAAAAAAAAAAAAACTTTTCACAATGTTTTAGAAGCGTTGTAGAAAACCTTAAAACAACGTTTATAAAACGTTGTCAAAGGTTGTAAATAAGGTAGGACAACGCTTTAATAAACGTTGTTTTAATGTTTTCTATAACGTTATAAAACGTTGTCATGGACTATTACAACGTTTATGAAAAATGTTGTCTTAGACTATATTTTCTACAACTTTTAGAAAATGTTGTCTTAGACTGGGGCCTATTACAACGTTGGATATCACAACGTTTCAAAAACGTTGTAAAACGTCTATAACAACGTTTAAAAAATGTTGTTAAAGGTAATTTTTGTTGTAGTGGATGTAGATGATAATGATGTAAATGAGTTAGATCAAAACTATGGAGGATTTGTTTATACGAAGTCGAAGGGTAGCACGACCCATGACCAAGGACGGATCCACCTTGTAACTTGTAACGAGTGGGTGGGACGGCACCCACTGGATTTTAAATTAACACAGTGTGTAATGTCTTTGAGTTTAGAGTTCAAAACTTGGGGTTTTTACCATTAAAATCTTGAGATGGTATGAAATTTACCAATGAAAACAGACATTTTCGAAACTCGACAATAAGTCTCTCCTAAAAATGTGAACTATGTATGATATCAACTATGCATTATTACAGTAAAAAAATGAGAAAGAAATCTATGTGAACCTTGTACCGGTACTAGCTAGCTCCAAATTCTATACAATTTGGGACGGAGGGAGGGACTACGACTATGAATTATTGCAACTGCGATTGATAAAAACTGAAGAGCTGATAAATTTGATTGATATTCAACATAATACGGACCATCTTGGATGCTCATAATCCTTAGCATAACTCCATTTTTCTTTGAACCCTACAAAATCAAATCACACGAATCATCAACAAATCCTTTACTTACAGACATTATATGGCTGTTTAGTAATTAATCATACGATGTGGTTGCAAATATGCTACTATCTCCATCCCAAAATGAATGTATAAAAACATTTCAAATTTGTTTTTGATCAATAGCAAATTTGAAAATTTTCATAAATTCATTTTGGGACAGAGGGAGTACCTTTGTCCTCAAATGAGTACTCCCTCCGTCCACTTACATACTTCACAGTTACTGTTCACGTGTGGATTAAGGAAAAAAATAATGATATAAATGTTGTGAGTGTAAAAGTAAAATAGAAGAGAGAATGAGTGGAGGAAATAGTAAATTATAATGGTGTTGTGAGTATTAAAATAATGTAGGAGAGAGAATGAGTGGGGTAGGATAAATATTTTAATAATAAAAACTTTCCATTTTAGGTAAAAAAAAAACAAAGTGTGAAGTATGTATTTGGACGCCCAAAATAGAAAGTGTGAAGTAAGTAAGTGGACGGAGGGAGTATTCATTTTCCAAAAATATCCCTAACTGTAATTCTTCGTCAACATGTTTTTCTCATTTCCTCAATATGCGCTGAACCTGGCTTTCTTCCCCAATTTTTTAAAAAATCTAGATCTCTCCAGTCTCCACTGCTTTCCAAATTCAAACCCCGAGCCCATCAAGAATGTCGACTACTGAAAAATTATCAAAGAAAACCCGCCACTTTCGTCTTCCTCCTACGGACTACTGTTCCCTTTTCCCTTCTCTCATTCACGCTTGCCACCGCTGCCAAATTCCCATGTAGTCTTCTTCTTATTCGGCAATCCCGCCGCTACCATTTCCGTAAACTGCCGACCAACAGGTATTACGTTCTTTCCTCTGCACATTCAAAACGGGGATATATATCAGAGCACTGAGATGCCTCTTCTTATTTTCAGAAACCACAAGATTGATCAAAACATTCAAATTAAAGTAGCTTTCATTTTTTAAATTTTAGCTTTAATTTCTCTTTTCAGTTTTAGCTTTTTAGTTTTGGACTCGAGTTTTGGTGTAAATAACTGTGAATTCTATTTCACAGTTATTTAAATAACTGTGAAATAGAATTGGTTTATGTTATAATTGTGTTGGTTTATGTTATAAACTGAGAATTCTATTTCACATTAATGTTTTATAGGTTTTCACAGTTGTTCATCCTTATGCACTGTTTGTGAAATAACTGTGATGTGTATTTCACAGTTATTTTGCTTAAAAAATTGATAAATTTTTGAATTGTGATGTTTATTGCACAGTTATTTTGCTTAAACAACTATAAATTTTTTAACTGTGATGTGTATTTAACAATTATTTTGGTTAGAGTTTGGTGAACAACTAATATTTCTCATGAAATTTGGACACAAGTTTCGATGTAAATAACTGTGAATTCTATTTCACAGTTATTTAAATAAATGTGAAAACTGTGAAATAGAATTGGTTTATGTTATAAACTGAGAATTCTATTTCACATTAATATTTGTAGATTTTCATAGTTGTTCATGATTAGAGTTGATTTATGTTATAACTGTGTTGTAGGTTTCTCAGTTATTTATGTCATTCTTTTAGAACAACTATATGGCAAATTTCACAGTTGTTGGTATTTTTACTAATTGGGAATAAAAGGAATAGAGAGAAAGAGGGAGGGAGAATGCATAGGGAGTACGAAGCAGCAGATCCTAATCTTCACCCATCAAGCGCCTAATGCGCTGGTACGTGCGAGAATTGCAGTTATGGGTATTTTTGTCCATATTTTTAATAGGGAATTATTGGCGAGTTTTGAAAATGTCCCTCTTTATTGGTCGATTTCATTTGGCTTAGGGGATTATTGGTCAAAGCCCCTAAAACTTTACTTACATTTCTTAGGATGAACTAATTAAAACTTAATTCCTCTAGTTCTATACATTTGCGACTACAAAACTATGTCATTTAACTGCATTATTAACAGAATCTCTTAAGTGTTAGTGTCTCGATAAAGTCGTTCGATTAGGGTACTGTATTATTAATATGCTTATAAATATGTACTCAAAAATTCGTCGGTGGATTTCCATAACTATTATGGATCAAAGATCATTGTTAGAGAATTTTAATTATTACATGTTTGACAAATTGCCACTCAATAACCGAGTTAACAAAGATAAACTGACAATATCAGGCAACAACTACGTAATAAAACGGTTAGCACGACAAACTTAGGGTCTTGAGGGTTGAGGAAACAAAAACTGTAAAACAAATGCCCGCAAGACTAAAAACACTTACGTCACATGACTCACACAAAGTTGGTACATTTTCATACCTACCAGCTTTAAAAGAGCTCACTGCTACTCGACACTAATACTTAGAAACTCGGTGGAGATTGAAGAAACACTTTCACCAATGAATGAAGGATTCAAGAAAGCATGCCACTCATCAATGTACCACAATTTATTAGAATCCAGGCCAGGAATTTCACGTTGTTCAAGGAATTTTATGATCTCTTGTTTGACCAACGAGTTGAGTAGCAGTCTTGACATTTGCCTCCCTCTTTTCTATGTCATTAGCTTTTCACTTCTTTTCAATCACACGTTGAATGTAGGATAGTCAAGCACTGATTATGTCTGCAATCATTACAGATAGTCAGTAAACAACATCTCGTTAGTCTGATCTTCAGTTCCTTCGTGGTCAAATAGGATACTTTTGCTTATTCGGTACATAGAGTTAGCAGCTACAACCTTTCCAAAAGAGCTATATGTTGGACCTATGTACATGATATTCTTGTACTCCACAAGAATCCTTTGTGCTTTATCACCTAGCCATTTGAGAATCTCAACCGACGTCCTTCCTCTAAGAGCCTTTTCTTGGAGGTTCTCATCCATCCATTTATCATAGATCTCAACTTGTAACAAAACACAACTAGCTGCTCTTCTGACGTTTACCAAATATTCCTCATTTGGATCTAGACTTTCCTCAATAAGACATACCAAATGCAAACCTTCCTTTATTCCACGTAACAAGCAATCACATGTGTCATATTTTTGCGTCTGAAGTGCGATGGCAACGCTTGTTAATGTTGCCACCACTAAGCTCCTCTATTTGGATGTTGTGATGAAAGCAGAGGAGGAACTTGGCTATTGTAAAACATTGCTACTCCATCAAACCCTGTAGATTTTTCAAGTAGCTTCATCACTGGGGTGTTTCTTTTTAGCTTCTTCAATCATCAGATGCACGGCCTTGGAAATTCTGGTTATGGTTTTGTTTGCAAGTTCTACCTCATCTTCAAGTTGCAAGACATAACGGTTAAGATCCGACGTTGCACTATCATGATGTTTCGACTCTAATTCCTGAGGACTTTTTGAAGACCAAATGCTAGCCATTAACCTTTTCACCAACCAGGAGCAGCAGTACCAACTATAAGGGAATATAACAACCAGGAAAATGGTGATAAGTCGCGTTATTTTGGACATGATCACTATAAAAATCTGAATTCCTATCATTAAGTTCAGACTAAGGTTCTTAAATTTGTGGATGAATTTTTGGCATTTACGTCCTCCAATGTGTAAAGAAACATAGCTTCATTTCTAGTCTACCAATCTTTGGATCCACTATTTCTCTATATGGTAGACTTTTAGGTACTTCTTGCTCTGATTAAAGGACACTTTGAAACTGAATGCCCTAAATAATCTAAAGAATGGGACTATTGTACCCACTACCACCCCAATTGACTGTACTACTATAATCGAAATAACTGGCCTTCTGTAATCTGATTCACCTACAGGAAAAAGAGAACCATAGTCTTCAAATGGGGTAGACACCACTAATACAAAGAGTAAGAAGGCAACAACAAAACATATTGCTCCAGATGTAGAGCAAGTTGGAGAACAAGCCATTACAAACTGAGGGTTACTTGTTTCTGTCATAATCCAATATTTACTCACATCACTTGTCAGTTTCTCAACTGTGGACAAGCTCCTTGTATGATCAGATTCCACTACAAGAAAACATACTTTTTGCGATGGCTTTCGGCCATCACATAATGTCTATAAACCATCGCATATTCTTTATACGATTGCAAAATTCATAAAAGGGCCGTCACCTTAGCCTTTGTCGCTAAAGGTATATGCGACAGCCGCGTCCATCGCGTAATGCGTATCACCTTATGCGATGGTTAATCTAATCTTATAAGATAAATATTATTTTCAATAAAAATATTATTTTTAAAATAAAATGCCATCGCATATAGTCATCTACAAAGATGGTCTTAACCATCGCATATAGTTGTCAACATTAAATGGTCTTAACCATCGCATAAAACCTAATTATGTGACTGCAATTGCAATCATATATTTTACATTCTATACGATGACAACATTCATCACATATTTCGTCAAAATTCTTTGAGATGTGCTTTAGATATGGCACTAGCCATCATATAAACATTTCCAAAAATTTATAAAATTCCCAAAATTTATATATAAATTCTATTTTCGCAATTGCTACTTTTTTCATAATAACTAAAAATAAATAAAATACTCATATGCATAAACACACAACTGTACAAAGTTGTTTTACAAGGACTACAAAGTTGTTTTACAAGGACTGAGGTCATTTTTTAATGATATTTTTTTTCTTGATTTAAAAAAGCCAAATCAATTACTTGGGATTTTCATCCGACTAAAACTCTGTACTAATAAGATTGACATCTCAAAATTCATTTTAGTTAGCTATATTGATAACTTGCATTAAAAAAAAAGGCAATAACAATTCCAATTCAGCAGCTCATTTCTTCTTTCCAGCCTTGGCTTAGCTCTTCGCGTTCCCGCTGGCGGGAGAGAGTCAGGGGGCAAGGGAAATACGGAAGATTGGTCCGCTCCGCAAAGCTTAGCTTTTCGGTTCCCTCCCCATATGCGGTCGGCCTTATTACCACTGCCTCCTTTCTCTTGATGGAATATCTCAATACCCAAGCTCCAGCTTTACTTGCATTCTTCACCGGCGCTCACCGAGATTCTTTCTTTAAAGTAGAAATTAGGTTTTTGTGACACATCTCGTACCGAGATCTACCAATCAGGGCAGCATCTCCAGCTTTTGTCTGCACAGTTTGGCAATGGAGTCATATTTATTTTCGAAAAAATAATAACAAAATGAAATGTGAAAAATGTTTTAGTATAATCTCCTAACTCTTGAAGAAACATCCTAGAAAGAGATTGGCTTCCTTACCTTCTTAATGTAACGACCCCAAAATCCATACATAATAATAATACCTATTTTAATAATATAATAGCCTCCAACGGCTACTAAAACCATAATTCAAAAATACTATCCACAATTTGAAATAAACTTAAATGCTGAAAACGGTAACAATCTCTACGACTAATACAAACCACTAGCTCAAAAATACTTAATGTTCTAGAATAATTATATGAACTCCAAAAGCCGCTAATCCATCAAACACGCACCCAATCCACTCCAATCATTTATTACCTGGGAGGGGAAAGAATATGAAAGCGTGAGCGAACAAAGCTCAGTAAGTTCATACGGGGTCTCTTCGGTTTCTAAGAAGAGACGACCGGAACGAACGGAGTTTAACAATATATCAATGACAGAATAACATATACAATAAATAGTTTAGGTACTGAGAATGTCAAAGAAGGATACTTTTTCAAATAACAACTAGTGGCACTTTTACAAATAACATAAAAAACTTTACACACACTTGTCCGTCAATTCCAAGTACTTTTGCACCTTTCATCTAGGCGACTCCGATACACCTTTCCAGGCAATCGTTGAATAGGGTTCTATTACGCTATTATCAAAGCGTCCCCTTATTCTGATGCATCATGATATTCACATCTATAGAATTTAGATTATTTCCTTCTGTAGTGAAGGTCATTTCAATCTGTTTAGACCAATTTATTTAACATTGAGACCATTTCAATTTGTTTAGGCCTTAGGTCATTTCAATGTAACGACCCCAAACTTAAAAAGTCCTTAGGTCATTTCAATGTAACGACCCAAAATATATAAAGTCCTTAACAATTGGACAATTTTAACATCATATACATATAGTGTTCATGGTACGAGAACACATAAGTCAATTTCAATTCACATAGATACACATTGAACAAAACGCATCAATGGTAAGATATTCCAAGAACGTTCATAACGAGGGAATACAAATCACTACCGGCCACTTGGTAGCATATACTTTATGAAACTTTTAGAATCCTAACACAAAGGATAAGAACAATCGAATGCTAAGGAGCGTAATCCCTTACCTTAAACGTTTGCGCTTCCTTGCAATTACTCCTTGCACGAATCTACAATTATGCAAAAGATTCTCTTAGGGCACAAGTAATTTACATTCACTTAACCCCAAACTATTTTCTTTTAACCTTGTTAACCTACGAGTTAACTCTTTAACTCCCTTTTTCGAGGTTAACTTTCATACTTTTAGATTTCCCAAATCACCCTAGGATTCCCAGACATTCAATCTTTACTTATTCTCTTATATTTAATTTACCCACATTAATCTTATCTTTCTCAGCATATACTATACACACAAGCACACACACCCCCCCAATCCTAAACTCACCCACATGGCACACATACATATTTTAGCTGTCACCTTCAGCCACCCACACTTAGCAAAGCAGAAACATGCACACACCAACACACACGCACGCACCCTACAGCAGAAACACGCACACAGCAACACACACGCATGCACATCAGCAGCAACAGGCACACAGAATTCTGTACACCCACTCCCAGCTTCACGACAACACGCACACACAGCAATTCACCCTCTGTACATGCGATAACACACACAGGCAGCTTCAGCAACACGCATACTTCAGCAACAGATATCAAAAAATCTGTAAACACACATCAGAACACACGCATGCACACACGCAACCCCACAACAGACACACAGACACACACAACAGACACATTAAAACACACACAAGACCCTAAATCCACTTAATCCTTTAGCATGCGATGATCTTAGGTCCATTCCAAGAATAAATAACATGCTACCAACCCTTAACCTCCATTAGGTTTTCATCGGTTCAAACAATAACCTATTTAGATTAAATCCCTAGAAGAATCAAAAATATTATTTATTCAAACCCTAATAAGTCCCAAGGTTATCTAGGGTTTTAAGATCTTTAGAATCATATATAAAAAGGAGTTGAAATCTTTACCTTAATGTTGAAACCCCAAGAAATGAAGAAACTTTCTTCTTCTTCTTCCTAGGCTCAGTTCCCTCTCTCCCTGCGGTTCTCCTTCTTCTGCTGGTAAGTTCTTCAGCCGCCCCTCTCTCTATTTCTCTTATTCACGGTACAAGGAAAATAGGCTGCTAGGGTTTTAAAAATAAAGGGTAATCATATATATATATAGGTAGGGTTTTAAATTCCTAATTGAATTGGGTTTCCTAGGCCCCAAGGAATTTTTCTAAGCCCACATCTAATTTAACTAGTATTAGGAAACAAAAATAAAACAATTTTTCTGTTTTTAAATAAGGAGTATTTATTTAATTAAAAGAGGTAAAGTAATTTAAATTTAGAAAGGAAATAAAATACTTTTTAAAAAAATGGGTCATGACATTCTTACCCCTTAAAAGGGTTTGGTCCTCTAAATCAAACGCACTCAATCGGTAAATAGAGTGGGATACGATTCTCGCATCTCGCTCTCGAGCTCCCATATAGCTTCTATTTCTGTATGGTTACTCCATTGCACTTTCACATAAGGAATCATTCTTTTCCTCAATACTTGATCCTTCCGGTCCACTATCTTCACCGCTTGCTCATCGTAACTCAAATCGGCACGAAACCTCATCTGCTTGTACTCGATCATATGTCTCGGGTCAGAGATGTACTTTCTCAACATCGAGACATGAAATACATTATGCACTCCAGCAAGTACAGGTGGTAAAGCCAATTTATAAGCCATCAACCCTACTCGCTCAAAAATCTCGAGCAGTCCCACGTACCTCGGGCTTAACTTCTCGCGGATACCAAATCTCATCACTCCCTTCGTCGGCAAAATCTTCAAGAACACACGATCTCCCAACTGGAACTCTAAATTTTGTCGTCGGCAGGCTGCATATGACTTTTGTCTACTCTGAGTGCTCAATAGCCATTTTCTTATCGGTTGCACTTTATCTGCGGTCACTTGCACAATTTCCGGTCCTGTTAGCTTCCTTTTACCAACTTCATCCCAACAAGCAGGTGATCTACATTTCCTTCAATACAAAGCCTCGTACGGTGCCATACCAATGCTAGCGTGATAGCTATTGTTGTAAGCGAATTCCACCAACGGCAAGTGCTCGTCCCAAGTCCCTTGCCAATCTAGTGATGTAGCCCTTAGCATATCCTCAAGCGTCTGAATCTGTCTGGGGTGAAAAGCTGTACTCATCGTCAATTCAGTGCCCAAAGCTTGCTGTAGACTCTTCCAAAACTTTGATGTAAACCTCGCATCCCGATCGGACACTATTGATACTGGTATTCCATACAGTCTCACTATCTCATCCACATATAATTTAGCCAGCTTTTCCAATGAATCTGTCACCTTAATTGCCAAGAAATGGGTCGACTTCGTAAGTCTGTCCACTATAACCCAGATCGTGTTATGGCCCTTCAACATCTTCGGTAATCCAACCACTAAGTCCATTGCTATATTCTCCCATTTCCATTCTGGTATCGGTAATGACTGTAACAATCCTGCTGGTTTCTGGTGCTCCGCTTTCACTTGTTGGCATACTAAGCATCTAGATACAAATTCTGCTACAACCCTCTTCATATTATTCCACCAAAATGATTCTCTTAAATTTCTATACATCTTTGTATTCCCTGGATGAACAGAAAATTTCAAAGAGTGCGCTTCTTGTAAGATCTCTCTCTTTATGTCTCAGTTGTCTGGTACCCAAATCCTCGACTGATACCTTAGAATTCCATCGGTCCCCATATGAAGGTCTGTTGCCTTTCCTTTGGCTATACTCTCTTGCATCTTTACTGCCTCTTCATCCATTTCTTGGGCTTCCTTAATTCTGTTCAAAAGTGTCGGTTAAACACTCAACTGAGCCAAATACCCTTTAACTCGCACTTCTAAGTTTGAAACCTCAATATTATTCCACACACTTACCCCCTTAGAAATCAACGCCGCTAAGGTTCCTCGATTCTTCCTACTTAATGCGTCGGCCACCTTATTGGCCTTCCCTGGGTGATACAGAATAGTACAATCATAATCCTTAAGTAGTTCTAACCATCTCCTTTGCCTCATATTAAGTTCCTTTTAGATAAAAATGTACTTAAGACTCTTATGATCAGTGTAAATCTGACATGTTACCCCATATAAGTAATGTCTCAATATTTTCAAAGCAAATACCACAGCTGCTAATTCCAAATGTGGATCGGGTAATTCCTCTCATGGTTCTTCAGTTCCCTTGACGCATACGCTATCACCTTATCGTTCTGCATCACACAAAACCTAATCCTTTCAACGACGCGTCACTATATATCACAAATCCGTCTGATCCTGATGGTACTGTAAGAATAAATGCGGATACTAACCGACTCTTCAACTCTTGAAACATCTTTTCACATTCCTCGAACCAAACGAACTTTGCTCCTTTCTGTGGCAATCTAGTCAACGGCCCCGATAACTTCAAAAATCCTTCAACAAAGCTCCTGTAATATCCTGCTAACCCCAAGAAACTTCTTATTTCACTAACAGTTGTTGGTCTCTCCCAATCCACTATAGCTTCTATTTTTGTTGGATCTACTTCAATTCCTTCCTTAGACAATACATGTCCCAAGAATGCCACTTTCTCAAGCCAAAACTCGCACTTCTTGAATTTAGCGTACAACCTCTGGTCCCTTAGAATCTATAGAACTAACCTCAAATGTTCCTCATGATCCTCCTTAGTCTTCGAATAAACCAATATGTCATCTATGAATATAATCACACATTTATCCAAAAACTCCTGGAAGATCCTATTCATTAATTCCATGAATGCTGCCGGTGCATTCGTCAACCCAAACGGCATAACCAAAAACTCGTAATGGCCGTACCTTGTCCTAAAGGCCGTCTTTGCCACATCCTCCTTCTTCACTCTTAGTTGATGGTATCCCGATCTCAAATCTATCTTCGAGAAATAACAAGCTCCCCGAAGTTGGTCAGACAAAGCGTCAATCCTTGGTAACGGATATTGGTTCCTAACCATCACTCGATTCAACTCCCGATAATCAATACACATTCTCATTGACCCATCCTTCTTCTTCACAAATAACACCGGTGCTCCCCACGGTGATACACTCGGTCTAATCAGCCCATTATCTAACAATTCTTGAAGTTGTTCTTTCAATTCCTTAAGTTCATTTGGCGCCATCCGATACGGTGTCTTCGATATTGGTGTAGTTTCTGGAACTAGGTCTATAGAAAATTCAACCTCCCTTTCTGGTGGTAATCCAGGTAAATCTTCTAGGAACACATCCTTAAAGTCCCTTACTACTGACAAGGAGTCTATGCTCACCTCTTTCCCATCCGTCTCGCCTATGTAAGCCAAGAATCACTCGTACCCTTTCCGTAGCATCTTTCGAGACTTCATCACTGATATAAGACCCGATCGATGTCTCGACTTCGATCCTTTAAAATAAAACTCCTCTCCAGAAGGTAACCCAAAATGTACTTCCTTCTTAAAGCATTCTACTTTGGCATGGTACGCAGATAACCAATCCATTCCCAAAATGATATCAAATTCATTCATTTCTAATTCTATTAGATCAACCTCGAGTTCTCTACCACTTATGTTCAAAGGACAATTCTTATATACAGACGATATAGGGATCGACTCATTAGTCGGGGTATCTATCACCAAAGGTACTTCTAATGCCTCAGGTTTCAATTTCTAGTGTTTCGCTAAACGGGTACTAATTACAGAATGGGTAGCTCCCTTATCAATCAATGCATACACACTACGAGTAAGGAGATGAAGATTACCTGCCACGACGTCATTAGTGGCCCTCGCATCTCTGGCTGTCATGGTGAACACACGGCCACGACCTCCCACATTTCCCTTGTTGTCGCCTCCATCCCCTGGAGTAGTAGCATCCTTCTGAGGTTCCGGGCATTTCCACTTAGGATGTCCTGTCTTATTGCATTTGTAACATTTTCGGTCATTATACCAACAATTCTCAGTCTTGTGGCTCTTATCACACAACTTGCACTTTTCCTCTGGTTCATTTCCTCGAGGGTCGCCTCGCTTCACGTCTCGGCGGTTACCGTAGTTCTTGTTCGGAACATTGCTATTTGCCACGCCTTTTCCCACGATCCTCAACTGTAGTGTTCCGCTTATTACAGGCCCCATCCCGGTTCCACTTCCCTGTGAATCCATTGGACCCGGTTGATTCCTTTTCAGTGGACTTCCTCTTTTCGTCCTTCTTGTTGCGATAGTTGTTTGACTCCTTCTCCACTATTCTGGCCCGGTCCAACACTTGGCCATAAGTCGGTAACAGTAGAGGGGTGATCCTGAATCTGATCTTGTCACTTAGGCCTGCCTCTAATTTCCTCGCTTTCTGATCTTCGTTTCTCGAAGAAGGCTGGTGCAAACTCCAACAATTCCGTGAATTTGGCACAATACTCGTCCACGATTTTCCCCCTTGTTCCAGGGTCAGGAACTCAGCTACCTTTTCATTCATCACACTGGCAGGGTAGTACTTGTCGTTGAATACGGTCTTGAACATGTCCCACGTGTAGTTCCCGGCTCCACGTGCAGTCGCTGCTCTGCGCTCGGCTTCCCACCAAGTTTGCGCACTACCTTTCAACACAAAAGTTGCGAACACCACTTTCTGCTCTGCGGTGCAAGTAATAGTCTCAAAGATCTTTTCCATGTTCTTAATCCAGTCCGCAGGTTTCTCCTTCGGATCTACGGAAAATGAGTTGGGTTTTCTCCTCTGAAACTGCTCCAGAGGGTCCCTGAGCGATACTTATTGAGGTGGCGGCTGCTGCTGCGACAACCCCTGCACAACTTTACCAATTCCGGTCACTGCCTGAGTTAAAGTCTATAACAGATTTGCCATGTCAGGGTCTGTCTGTCCATGGTCACCATTTCCACTCCTGGTGTTCCTCAACATTTGAGGACGATACATAACATTCTCATTATTATACGAATACAAGGCGTTTTCACTCACGCCACTACTACCAATATTCATGCTAATTACTTTATACTTATACACATATACAATTTCAATACATATTAACACATTCAATCATAGGTCATTTCATCAGACCACCAATCGTTTCACTAGATTGGTAATTACTTTCATAGGTCGTTTTACTTGACCCAAAATTAATCACACTTGGCTATTCATTCACATATACTTTTGGTCAATCCACTAGACCAATCTTTCATGTTCCAATTCAATTCACATAATTAACATTTAGGGACACAATTATGCAAATATAATTTAATTGCAACTAAACTTTATTTCATAACTAAATGAAAACCAATGAAACATCCAAAACCAAAAATCTCTGCTACTTGAACAAAAAAAATCCAATGCTAACTACTAATTTCTAGCTCTCTATAAAACGAAAATCCTAACGGTAGATCACTTTTCCACTTCTCAGTTCCATCCCGACTTTGTTCTTTTCCTCTTCTTCTTGTTTCTTCTTCTTAGCAATAGCTTCTTTTAATTTTTTCAGTTCATCGTAGTCTCTATGGCGTGCTTCCCACAACCTTTTGGCGTACAGTACATACTTATCGAGTTCTCTACGTGCCTCTTTCTTCTGTAACTTTCTCCACGCCACACACTCGCTCAGGTGGAAAACTTCCCTTTCAAGTTTGATCTTTTGGTCCCTCTCTCTTCTAGCCTCTGTCTTATACTCTCGTATCTTCTGCGAGTACTTAATGATTTTCCTCCACCCGCCTTTAGTAGGCTTAGTCTTCAAGGTTTTCTTCAAGATTTTCCTTAAGGCTTCCATTTCCTACAATAGAAAGACTATGCATCAGAATCTCATAATCTTAGAATATAGAAAAAAAATCATCAAGAATACTAATTAAACATCACAATTACAATCTCTTAAAAATTTCATAGTTAACTCTTAAAGATTTTTACCCTAAAATTCTCCGTCCCAAATACTTTCTAGGTAGACCCAATTATACATAAGTACTAATTCTTCTAATATGCTTAATTCTCTAAAAGTCTCCCATGTGACCTAAAGCCAAAGCTCTGATACCAACTGTAATGACCCGAGAATCCATACATAATAATAATACTTAATTTAATAATAGAATAGCCTCCAACGGCTACTAAAACCATAATTCAAAAATACTAACCACAATTGGAAATAAACTTAAATGCTGAAAATGGTAACAATCTCTACGGCTAGTACAAACCACTAGCTCAAAAATACTTAATGTTCTAGAATAATTATATGAACTCCAAAAGCCGCTAATCCATCAAACACGCAGCCAATCCACTCTAATCATTTATTACCTGGGAGGGGAAAGATAATGAAAGGGTGAGCGAACAAACCTCAATAAGTTCATACAAGGTCTCTTCAGTTTCTAAGAAGAGACAACCGGAACGAACGGAGTTTAACAATATATCAATGACAGGATAACATATACAATAAATAGTTTAGGTACTGAGAATGTCAAAGAAGGATACTTTTTCAAATAACAAGTAGTGGCACTTTTACAAATAACAGATAGAACTTTACAAACTTGTCCGTCAATTCCAAGTACTTTTCCACCTTTCATCTAGGCTACTTCGATACACCTTTTCAGGCAATCGTTGAATAAGGTTCTATTAAGCTATTATCAAAGCGTCCCCTTATTCTGATGCATCATGATAATCACATCTATAGAATTTAGATTACTTCCTTCAATAGTGAAGGTCATATAAATCTGTTTAGACCAATTTATTTAACTTTGAGACCATTTCAATCAGTTTAGGCCTTAGGTCATTTCAATGTAACAACCCCAAACATAAAAAGTCCTTAGGTCTTTTCAATGTAACGACCCCAAACATATAAAGTCCTTAACAATTGGACAATTTTAACATCATATACATATAGTGTTCTTGGTACGAGAACACATAAGTCAATTTCAATTCACATAGATACACATTGAACAAAATGCATAAATGGTAAGATATTCCAAGAACGTTCATAACGAGGGAATACAAATCACTACCGGCCACTTGGTAGCATATACTTTATGAAACTTTTAGAATTCTAACACAAAGGATAAGAACAATCGAATGCTAAGGAGCGTAATCCTTTACCTTAAACGTTTGCGCTTCCTTGCAATTACTCCCTGCACGAATCTACAATTATGCAAAAGATTCTCTTAGGGCACAAGTAATTTACATTCACTTAACACCAAACTATTTTCTTTTAACCTTGTTAACCTACGAGTTATCTCTTTAACTCCCTTTTTCGAGGTTAACTTTCATACTTTTAGATTTCCCAAATCACCCTAGGATTCCCAGGCATTCAATCTGATGTAAAGGGTTGCAGCGGAATAATAAAAACGGATAGTAACCGGATAGGCAATTAATCGAAACAACAATCAATTGACCCAATTCGAACCCACGAATTAGGGTTTGGCAAGATTAACACCTAATAATAGATGAGAACCCCGAAGAACAGAAGGAATCCACCTTCAATAAGTCAAGAAAGACTCACAATTGCAAAAAGCAATCAAAATAAATTATCAAAATTCAACTCTTCCTAAACAAACAGATAAAAAGAGTATTTATACTCCCAACAATAACCTAAAACCCTAAGGAAAACGAAATAAACGAAGTGCCAAAAATACCCCTACTTTAATTGTTCAAAACGGAAAAGAAAATAAACTGCTGCGAATTCCGTCAGTTGGGCGGTCGCCCAAGCCTTGCTGCGCGGTCGCCTATGTAAACAGGCATTCTTCCCTTGCGTGAATCCTCTCCTGGGCGGTCGCCCATCCTCCCTTGGGCGGTTGCCCACTTGTCCAGCCCTGGACCTTTGTTTCTGGCGGTCCTTGCTACATCATACACCCCTTCTTTAAAATGATTCGTCCCTGAATCATGTGCTGAAAAAGGAACACGTCCCTTGCATGAGACTTCCTTCTTGGGTCTTCTCGCCGCTTGTACAGATGCCTTCTTATGAACGGATGGTTTGATTTTCGTAGGTCCATGTGTTGCAGTACCTGAAAGAAAAGGTTTTGGAACAAATAAGGAAATAATCCCTTTCCTGTCCCCTTTACTACCGTGTGCTCCTTTAGCTTTCAATGGACAAAGAGTAAACTTGACTCCATCCTTCATAAAACTGATCAAATTAGTCCGCCCACAATGCATAGATCCCACATCAAAATGCCATGGCCTCCCAAGCAACAACTGGCAAGCGCTCATATCCACAATGTCACACGTAATCACATCCAAATAGTTGCCAATAGAAAAAGGAATGATACACTGATGTGTTACCTTCAAAGAGCCCGTAGCATTGATCCACCCAACAAAATAAGGAGATGGATGGTTACGTACCTCAAGCTTGAGCTTATTGACTAAACCACGTGCGACCAAGTTCTCACTGCTTCCACTATCAATAATAATATGTACTGCCATATCATTGACCTTACCCAGTGTACGAAATATATTGTGTCGAACGGGATCAACCTCTTCCACGGGAGTAGGCAACAAAAGTTTACGAACCACATACGACTCATGGTCCTCGCAATCATCCTCCTCCTCATTAGGATCGTGATGAACGATCACACCATTACCATCATCATCATCAACATTAGTCACCAAATTAGCATTCTTACGAAGATGACAACCACTTGAAATATGTCCAGCCTCCCCGCATTTAAAACATTTATTACCAAAATTCTTAGCATAAGGGTTAGCATTCTTAGGAGCTTGAACAACAGGAGCAGGTGTTCATGCTACCTCAACCGCCTTAGAACCCGAAGCTTGTGTCGTAGGCTGTTCGACTGTGGATGGAGAAACTGAAGATTGAATAGGGCTAAGAGCAAAAGACGAATTACCCCCTTTCTTGAATTTAGGTTGAGGTTGAAAAGCTGAAGCCAATTGTTTCTCAACCTTTTCCGCCCTTGAAATAGCATCAGTCAAAGAAAGGTTGGTAAATAATTCCACCCTATTCTTAATATCAACCCGAAGACCATCAACAAATCTAGAGATTTCTTGGGAATCAGATTCAACCAAGTCGTTACGGGCCGACTGAGCATAAAAATCATGCACATAGTCCTTAACGTTATGACTGAGCATAAATATCAGCCCTTATCTTCGGTCGATGTTGTTCCACCGGAGGTGCAGCGAACACTTCGTCATCACCATGAACCGAACCATCGTTGTCACCGCCAGGATTATTGTTGTTGCCACCTCGACCTCGATTGTTGTTATTACCACCACCAACCTGCAAACGCTCCATAGCCGCCACGAGTCGTTCTTGAGTAGCAGCAGATTGACGGAGAATTTCATTGTTTTGTCGTTGCATCTCCAGAATAGCCGCTAGAATAGCATTATTGTTGTTGTTTTCACCATTGTTGGCCATCGTTTTTGCTAGACTTTCTTCCTTGGATCGTCCTTCGTCTGAAACCAACTGATGTAAAGGGTTGCAGCGGAATAATAAAAACGGATAGTAACCGGATAGGCAATTAATCGAAACAACGATCAATTGACCCAATTCGAATCCACCAATTAGGGTTTGGCAAGATTAACACCTAATAATAGATGAGAACCCCGAAGAACAGAAGGAATCCACCTTCAATAAGTCAAGAAAGACTCACAAATGCAAAAAGCAATCAAAATAAATTATCAAAATTCAACTCTTCCTAAACAAACAGATAAAAAGAGTATTTATACTCCCAACAATAACCTAAAACCCTAAGGAAACGAAATAAACGAAGTGCCAAAAATACCCCTACTTTAATTGTTCAAAACGGAAAAGAAAATAAACTGCTGCGAATTCCGTCAGTTGGGCGGTCGCCCAAGCCTTGCTGCGCGGTCGCCCATGTAAACAGGCGTTCTTCCCTTGCGTGAATCCTCTCCTGGGCGGTCGCCCATCCTCCCTTGGGCGGTCGCCCATCCTCCCTTGGGCGGTCGCCCACTTGTCCAGCCCTGGGCCTTTGTTTCTGGCGGTCCTTGCTACATCACAATCTTTACTTATTCTCTTCTATTTAATTTACTCACATTAATCTTATCTTTCTCAACATATACTGTACTCACAAGCACACACACCCCCCCCCCCAATCCTAAACTCACCCACACGGCACACATACATATTCTGGCTGTCACCTTCAGCCACCCACACTTAGCAAAGCAGAAACACGCACACAGCAACACACACGCATGCACCCTAAAGCAGAAACACGCACACAACAACACACACGCAAGCACATCAGCAGCAACAGGCACACAGAATTCTGTACACCCACTCCCAGCTTCACGACAACACGTACACACAGCAATTCACCCTCTGTACATGCGATAACACACATAGGCAGCTTCAGCAACACGCATACATCAGCAACAGACATCAAAAAATCTGTAAACACACATCAGAATACACGCACGCACACATGTAACCCCACAACAGACACACGCACACACACAACAGACACATTAAAACACACACAAGACCCTAAATCCACTTAATCCTTTAGCATGCAATGATCTTAGCTCCATTCCAAGAATAAATAACACGCTACCAACCCTTAACCTCCATTAGGTTTTCATCAGTTCAAACAATAACCTATTTAGATTAAATCCCTAGAAGAATCGAAAATATTATTTATTCAAACCCTAATAAGTCCCAAGGTGATGTAGGGTTTTAAGATCTTTATAATCATATATAAAAAGGAGTTGAAATCTTTACCTTAATGTTGAAACCCCCAAGCAATGAAGAAATTTTCTTCTTCTTCCTAGGCTCAGTTCCCTCTCTCCCTGCGGTTCTCCTTCTTCTGCCGTTAACTCATTCAGCCGCCCCTCTCTCTATGTCTCTTATTCACGGTACAATGAAAATATGTTGCTAGGGTTTTAAAAATAAAGGGTAATCATATATATATAGGTAGGGTTTTAAATTCCTAATTGAATTGGGTTTCCTAGGCCCCAAGGAATTTTTCTAAGCCCACATCTAATTTAACTAGTATTAGGAAACCAAAATAAAACATTTTTTTTTCAGTTTTTAAATAAGGAGTATTTATTTAATTAAAAGAGGTAAAGTAATTTAAATTTAGAAAGGAAATAAAATAAAATACTTTTAAAAAAACGGGTCATGACACTTAACCCCTCGGATCTTCTTGGCTCTGTTCTTCCGTTCATTTGCTTCCTTGACTTCTCTATCTTGGTATCCAGGCCATTCTACACAAGTAAATTTTTTTAGTGCTAAGTGTGCAAGGAGTCAGCCAACAACAGTAAACTCAAATAGGGATGTTACTGCCTCTTCAGAAAAAGAGACCCACTAATCCTGAAAAAATGATTTAAACTTGTACTACAATTGTAAGTGCCTAGGTTTAGTGAGTCAATGGAGGAGGGAAAGTAGTCATTTAAGAAATAAAACAAAATTGAATTATTACCACATAATTTCTACCCATAAGACCACCTTTTAAAGAAATCCTGGCTTCACCACGACAAATAGTATAAACTTCGTGGCATTATGGTCAATATTTTATAAAACATGCACACAATCCTTACTAGTGGCTACAACCAAGGACCATGCATCAGAACTTCCAACAGTATTAGTAGGAAAAAAACATGTGTTCTAACTATGTAAATTACCAACACCACCTCAGCAGCTTGATATTTCAGTTCTCAATGAAACAATAGTGTGAAAGTTCATCCTAACAGAATAGGCATTACTAGCAGAGTCTGAACATGCAATAGCACAACATGCTAAAACAAAAGAGATTGAATGTCCATATACTGGAGTATTCAAAATATCCTTTTCAGGGTGATATACAAATTGTAGCATGATGCATTAAACAGACATAGAACAGTGCATTACCCTGATAAGTCTGTACTTTGGCTCGTACATCTTTGCATTCTCAGCTGAATCATAAATCAATCCAAACCCAGTTGATTTACCACCACCAAAATGGGTCCTGAACTTGAATACAAAAATGGAATTTGTATCTTTCGCTGCATACATCCTAGACAGTTTCTCCTTTAGTTCTGCCTGTAATGACGTACAGAGAGCAGAAGGGAGATAATTAGCCAAATTACAAAAAGGTTATGACCAAAGGTGGGACGCCCCCCAAAAAAATTGCAATTTAACTGATTGTATACCCACAGGCCTAAAAAAGGTTTGAAAAGCATACAAACATATTCCTATTGTCGCAAATAATCGTTACCACTTGAAACACTTTTTTCATAAATGGCACTAGACTTTTATGAAGAAAAAAAAAAGGAAATTGAGAATATTTTTCTCATCGGGACAGAGGGAGTATCATTTATTCCAACAGTTCACTGACTAACCCATAAGGTCAGTTTCCAGAATCCTAGCTATTCATATGCTAGATCTATAAGAGACCTGGAATCTAAATCAAAAGAGCCATGTCAATTAAGGATTACTCCACCTCCGGCCTCTCAAAATAAATGATATTGAGTTTATTTCCCATAAGTAAGATTTCAGATTTTCTAAACCCTCTGTGGCGTAGCACGCTAAATACCATCAATGATCTTAAGGTCAAATTCTTCTATGAACTTAGCGTGAACAACTTAACGACCATAATACTCCCTCCGTCCTATGCTCCCACTTTTTTTGTTGTGAGTACCAATGAACTTTGAACAACAATTTTAGGTTAATACTTAATTTAATTATCCTAATGAAAATTTAAAATTTAATATTTATACACGATTATAAATTCTATCAATAACAAATTTTAGATGTTAATTAGGATATTTGCAATAACCTAAAACTATTGCTCAATGTTAATATGAATGAAATAACATGTTACCAGAAAATCTATCCAAAGATCACCGAGTTCTTCACTCCAATGGCTCCATTTTGTTCTGAGTTTATCGCCTTTATCGAAATGTCTTCTGAATATTGGGTTAAGCTTTGAAGTGGCCTTTGCAGGTAGTAATCTAAATGAAAAGAGTTCCATGCATGATATATGATATATAAATAAAAAAACAAATTGAACTTGTAAACCACCTATACCTCTAGCCATACCTGAAAATGAAGAGAGAACTTATTTAGTGAACAAAAAAGTGATAAAAACATAAGCAACGAAGTCCATACAAGCACGAGTATAAATTAACAAAATTATATCCATATTTATATCGATGTCGGTCATTGACCGAACCATAGAAAAGTAAGACAAATAGTTTACTAAAATTTACGCGTCTATTACAAATGATGCAAACAAATCAATAAGACATGAATTGAGCAAGTACAAATACATACTTAAGTTTTCACTACATACACTAACAATTTAGACAGTAACAGCCATTTGGCTTCCATTAGATATAATGTAACAAGTTAGATATCGCACTCACGCAACACACATAATTAGGCTTCAATAAAACATGTGTAATAGGTTATATATTTTCACACGCATACAGAAACACAAACTCTCCATCTCGTAGGCTTCCTTTGCTATAACGAATTAGGAGAAAACACACACTTAGTTTTCCATAAGCTGTAACAAGTTCAGTGATGCACACACTAAGGCTTATTTGAATTTAGAAATTAAACAACCACACAGCACATAAACTTAAGTTCCATTACATGTATACCGTAAAAAATTTAAACGACAAACTAACAAAACACATACACGGCCAAACACGACACACACCAACAAACTCATGCTCTCACTTAGTCTTCCAAGCAAATTGTAACAAATTTGACAATGATATACACTTAAGCTTCAATTACACATATAACAATTTACAAAATAGCACACACTTCAACTTGCAATTACACATCACCTAACGAGATGGATAAGAAACTCGCACAACGGACATTTAGGTTAGATTCAAAGTTCAAACACAAAACACTCCAACTCTCTGTCTGTCTTACATCAAGGGTATCATCATACCTTATGGGATGATGTTCTAATAATATTATGTTTTTTTTTGTGTTGATGCTTCAGTGCAATTTCTTAGTGAGCGGAAAGGTGTGTGGATCCTGAAAAGAAGAGGAAGATTATTCGAAAAAAGTTTCAAATTTTCTCTATCGAGCAAATTTGAAACTTTTTCCGTGGGACAGAGGGAGTACATGATTTAGCAAAACCCAAAGTACTAAATTGAAGATTTACCTCCTTCTGCTCTTCTTCTGCTTTGAAGATGCGTCAAGCAATTTTGAAACACCAAAATACACCTACCATCAATTTCAAAATCAGGGATATAATGCTCATTTCAGATATTCCCTCCATTCCATCCAAAAAGTCCACATTTGAAAGCCATGTTTTATTGACTAAACTAAAATTATACACACACCTTTACCATAAGGATCTATAAATAGCTCTCATAATTTGTTAGTTTGATCTAAGAAGGGGATTCTGGAAACTCGTTAAATTTCTTTACAAATATGACCATTTGTCTTGAATGTCCTATAATAAAAAGTCTCATTTGACATGAATGGAGGGATGGATGATATATCTGCTTTATTACATGGTCGAGAACAAGTTATGAATCTCTATCTCCTTATTCATATAACCAAAAAAAAAAAACATAATATTATTAGAACATCGTCCCACAAAAAATATGGCAGCAAGATTACTCAAAAGAGTCAATAGCAATTAACGAGCATAGAGATTACCTAGAACATGATTTTTTCAAAAACTCCTCAGAATATTTCTTGCGATACTGCTGCCTCCACTGAAACCTACACATACCCCCAAACGACATAACAAAACAACGCAGACTTGAAAATAAAATTATAGTACCAAACGAAGACGACGTCAGTAGGCTGAATCGTGAAGGTCGCCGTGTCGTCAAGAGCGCTGAAGGATTCTTTGCCTGTGATCAGGTAAGTATGTGAAATTGCAATTTACGATTTTACACTCAATTTTCCTATTTACAATCGATTTCCCTAAAGAAGGAATCCCAATTTTGCAATTTTTGGGTTCCTAATTGACTCGGATGACGATTCTTAGCATTGTAACCGAGAGAGATCATGAAAGCTTGAGAAAGGTCGATAGATAGAGAGAGAACCTGTTGTTTGCCGGAGGCTGCCGGAGGAAGACAAAGGAGCCCTGACCGAGCGTAACCGAGCGGCGTGATTTTTAGAGAGAAGGAGTTGCAAACCGTAATGAGAGAGGAGAGAGAAGACGAAGGAGGATGACGCCGGAGAAGACGAAGGAGTCCTAACCGAGCGGTGACGGAGGATGCTGGAGAAGACGAAGGAGCCCTAACCGAACCGAGCGACGTGATTTTTAGAGAGGAGTTGCAAAAACCGTAATGAGAGAGGAGAGAGAATATTTGTTTATATCTTACGTTTCGTCTTTTGTTTCTCATTTTGCGATGGCTTTTTTTATATTATTAAATCTTATTTTTTTATTTATTTTAAAAGTTGATTTATTATTGAATAGCTTATGAGATGGCTAAGTCCATCGCATATTTATTAATGCAGTCGCATAATGAAATGTCTTTCCCGCCAAAATTGGGCCGCGAAAATTTCCATGGTTTTTCTGCCATTCCAAAATGTGACCATTTTGTTTGCGATTGCCTTAGCCATCGCCTAAACATGTCTACTGCAACGGCCTTTACTGCCATCGCAATAGGCCATCGCATATTCCTCTTTTTCTTGTAGTGTTCCTCAGTAAATGATATTTTGAGCATCTGATTGTATTTGTCCCGTAAAATCTTCTTCAAAATGGGAATCATTAAAGCTGAGGAAGTTATTAGAGTCAAGAGATAAAACATGAAAAACATGAAAATCACATGGAAGATGGATGAGAAATCATTTATCAGACCAGTAGACAGTTGAATGGAAACATTCACAATAATAGTGATTACGAGGATACCCAAAGCTACAATGTTCAAGAGAAGTTCACGGCTATTCATGGATCCGAGAGAAGGCATAAAGTTAGCCATCATGATACACATGAAAGCACTGCTACTTATCTTTGTTGCTTGATCAACTACGCATGGCATGGAGTTGTTGAGATCCATGGGGAGCTTCATTGCTATGGCTATCAACGTTGGAGAAGCAGCATTGAGAGTGAAATATTTGCAAGGAAACCAGAGTTTCTTCATTCTTGTGTCGGAAACCATGGAAGAAATCAGCTGCCATTGCAAGGGTGTATACTAGAGATGCTGCAGCCACATACACGCCAATCCATGGCATTGGTGCGCTATATTTTTTCTCCAATTCTTGCTGGAAATCATTATTCCGCTCCATACTAATTTCTCTCCAGTGATCAATTTTTTTTTAAAAAAAAGGAACTACTCTTTCTTTGTGGCTTAATAATGTTTATCAGACAAGGACTTGAGAAATTGGGATATGGTAACATATGGGGAAGGCACTGCACAGGTTATAAGAGCAAGTACTCCCTCCGTCCCAAAACGATCTTCCTACTTTTTTTATTGTAAATGCGAAGGAACTTTGAATAATAATTTTAGGTTGAATTTAATTATCCTAATGAAAATCTAAAAGTTGTTACCGATAATATTTGTAACGGTGTATCAATAACAATTTTTAGATATTCATTAGGATAATCAAATTAATCTAACGTTATTGCTCAAAGTTCATTCGTAATAACAAAAAAAAAGTAGGAATATCATTTTGGGACGGAGGGAGTATATAAGTAGCCATCTATATATAACTAACATATTATAATGAACAGTCATTTAAGATGAGAAAAATAAAAAATCTTAAAAATAGTCTATTATTGTGAGACGGAGGTAGTTGCTATATCTTGTTAGAAAATAGAAAAGTATCAGTCAACTATATAGCCGGCTGCTGGCCATTGGAGTTGAGGAGTCCGGATATTGACAATCTGCTGCTTCCTCTACTTTACGTGGACGCGTTTCAGGTTAAGTTGATTGAAATTGTTCGGTGTTTAGGCAAGTTTACTGTTAAGAAACTATGTCAATTTACCTTTTTTAGGTTGGGAAATATCGGAATTTCTATTTTACGAAGAATCATTAAAGTGTATTGTTTCAGCTTCAACTGAAGCTTAAATTGCCACTCATTAGCAGAGTATACCGAGAAACAGACAACATCAGGTAACAACTGAGCACGAAAAGGCTTAGCAAGAAAAACCTAGGGGCATGAGGATTGCGAAACAAAAAAGAAAACATAAGCACAGAGAAGTAAAAGTAGTGACGTTACTCGTACAAATTTCGTAACTAACCGAGAAAGAGAGCACATACAGAGTCATTGCATGCTAATTCACAAATTGACAATCACCAACAGATTATATACATAAGCATACAACATAATGTAACCACTAAGCAAGCAAAAAATTATCTAGACAAACATACGCCTGCAAGGCAAATAATACTCTTACTCGACGCTAATACTTAGCAACAGGCTAGAGTTTGAAGAAACTGTCTCCCTACTGGATGAAGGATTTAAGAAAGCATGCCACTCATCAATGTACCCCAATTTATTAGGTTCCAAGCATGGAAGTTCACGTTGTTGAAGGAATTTCATGATCTCTTTTGTTTGACCGACAAGTTGAGCAGCAGTCTTCACATTTGCCTCCCTCTTTTCTATGTCTGTAGCAATGCACTTGTTAGCTATGACACGTTGAATGTTTGATAGACAAGCACTCAATATATCTGCAATCATTACGGATAGTTCATCTAACAACATCTCGCCTGTCTGACCTTCGCGTCCTTCATGATTCAGTAATATGCTTTGACTTATTCTGTACATTGAGTTAGCAGCTACAATCTTTTGGAAAGAGCTATCTGCGGGACCTAGGTAGATGCTTTTCTTGCACTCCATAAGAATCTTTTGTGCTTTATAACTTAGCCAGCTGAGAATCTCATTCGGTGTCTTTCCTTCAAGAGCCTTATCTTTGAGGTCCTCATCCATCCATTTATTATAAATCTCAACTTGTAACCACACAAAACTAGCTGCTTTTCTGACATTTACCGAAATTTCCTTATTGGGATCTAGACTTTCCTCAATTAGGCGTACCAATTGCAGACCTTCATTTATGCCACTCAACAAGCAATCACCCGTGCCATTTTTCCCTGCCCGTAATGCAATGACAATACATGTTAACGTTGCCACAACTAAGCACCAAGAATTTGGAAGTTGGGATGAATGCAGAGGAGGAACTTGGTTGTTGTCAAGCTTTGCTACTCCATCAAACCCCGTAGATTTTTCAAGTAGCTTCATCAGATTACTGGGGTGTTTCTTTTTAGCTTCTTCAATCATCAGATGCACGGCCTTGGAAATTCTGGTTATGGTTCCGCTTGCAAGTTCTACCTCATCTTCAAGTTGCAAGACATAACAGTTAAGATCTGACATTCCACTATCATGATGTTCCGACTCTAATCTCTGAGGACATTTTGAAGACCAAATGCTAGTCATTAACCTTTTCACCAACCAGGAGCAGCAGTACCTATTGGGGTATCAACCCAAGTCCCACATCGGCAATTGAAAAAAGAGTTGTCTAGTATAAAAAGGTGTCCACCCACTCCAATAGTATGAGGCCTTTTGGGAGTTGACCCAAGAGAAAATCCGTGCGGGCTGGGCCCAAAGCGGACAATATCATACTAATGAGGAGTGGTGGGGGTAGTCGCGGTCCCAACAACTGGTATCAGAGCCGTGGTTAGTGGATGGGCGCGACGCAGTGGACCGTGTGTGAAAGATATGTGGGATTTCCTCTAGTGGTGTGACCTCGCGAATGGAGCACTGTGTGTGCCTTGTGTCGAAAGTCTTCCCGATGTTGGTGATAAATCAGGCGGCGTGTCCCGCAAGTGGTGAATAGCGGCGGTACAAGATTCGCTAGAGGTGGTCCTTGGTTTAAGGGGAGGATTGTTGGGGTATCAACCCAAGTCCCACATCGGCAATTGAAAAAAGAGTTGTCTAGTATAAAAAGGTGTCCACCCACTCCATTAGTATGAGGCCTTTTGGGAGTTGACCCAAGAGCAAATCCGTACGGGCTGAGCCCAAAGCGGACAATATCATACTAATGTGGAGTGGTGGGAATGGTCGCGGTCCCCACAACTGGTATCAGAGCCGTGGTTAGTGGATGGGCGCGACACAGTGGACCGTGTGTGGATGATGTGGAATTTCCTCTGGTGGTGTGACCTCGCGAATGGAGCACTGTGTGTGCCCGAAAGTCTTCCTGATATTGGTGATAAATCAGGCGGCGTGTCCCGCAAGTGGTGAATAGCGGCGGTACAAGATTCGCTAGAGGTGGTCCTTGGTTTGAGGGGAGGATTGTTGGGGTATCAACCCAACACACGGTCCACTGCGTCTCGCCCATCCACTAACCTGGCTCTGATACCAGTTGTTGGGATCGCGACCATCCCCACCACTCCACATTAGTATGATATTGTTCGCTTTGGGCCCAGCCCGCACGGATTTGCTCTTGGGTCAACTCCCAAAAGGCCTCATACTAATGGAGTGGGTGGACACCTTTATATATTAGGCAATTCTTCTTTCAATTGCCGATGTGGGACTTGGGTTAATACCCCAACAATCCTCCCCTCAAACCAAGGACAACCTCTAGCGAATCTTGTACCGCCGCTATGATGTTCCGACTCTAATCTCTGAGGACTTTTTGAAGACCAAATGCTAGTCATTAACCTTTTCACCAACCAGGAGCAGCAGTACCAACAATAAGAGAATATAACAACCAGGAAAATGGTGATAAGTCGCGTTATTTTGGATATGATCACTATAAAAATCTGAATTCCTATCATTAAGTTCAGACTAAGGTTCTTAAATTCGTGGATGAATTTTTGGCATTTACGTCCTCCAATGTCTAAAGAAACATAGCTTGATTTCCACTCTGTCAATGTTTGGATCCAATATTTCTCTACTTGGTAGACTTTTAGGTATTTCTTGCTCTGATTGAAGGACAATTTGAAACTAAATGCCCTAAATAATCTGAAGAATGGGGCTATTGTACCCACTAGCACCCCAATATACTGTACTGCTATAATCGGAATAACTGACCACTTGTAATCTGATTCACATTCCTGACAGTTGACATTATATACAAGAAAATTAGGAATATATACTAGGAGAAAGATCCCAGCGAAACAGATTGCTCCAGATGAAGAGCAAGTTGGAGAACAAGCCATTACAAACTGAGGGTTACTTTTTTCTGCCATAATCCAATATATACTCACATCACTTATCAGTTTCTCAACTGTGGACAAGCTCCTTGTAGGATCAGATTCCTCAGTAAATGCTATTTTGAGCATCTCATTGTATTTATACCGTAAAATCTTCTTCGAAATGGGAATCATTAAAGCTGAGGAAGTTATTAGAGTCAAGAGATAAAGCATGAAAAACAGAAAAATGATGGATGAGTAATCAAGTTTTAGACCAGTAGACAGTTGAATGGAAACATTCATAATAATAGTGATTACGAGGATACCCAAAGCTACGATGTTCAAGAAAAGTTCACGGCTATTCATGGATCCGAGAGAAGGCATAAAATTAGCCATCATGATACATATGAAAGCACTGCTAGTTATCTTTGTATCCTTATCGACATCACTTGGCATGGGGTTGTTGAGATCCACGGGGAGTTTCATTGCTATGGCTATTACTGTTAGAGAAGCAGCGTTGAGAGTGAAATATTTGCAAGGAAACTAGAGCTTTTTATGTCGGAAACCATGGAAGATGTCAGCAGCCATTGCAAGAGTGCATACTACAGATGCTGCAACTACATACACGCCAACCCATGGCATTGGTGCGCTATACTTTTCCTCCAATTTTTGCTGGTAATCAACGACGGTGGGATTACCTGCAACTACGGTCATAATTGTTTCTCTCCGTTGAGCGAAAGGAGAAAACTGTTTGTACTGTAGGGGGAACAAATAAATGAAAAGATGAACAAATTGGTGGGGGTGAATCTTGAAGAGCAGAGAACAATTCCAAGTATTGTAGGAATGAATGTCTATATTGCCGAGCAAAACAACTAAGTTGAACTTGATCAACATTTAATGATAAATTGTTCAACTTCGTAGAAATTTAAAAATAGTGTTTCCATTATGTATCAATAACTATTTTTAAAGTCAAAATGCGATATTAATTTCTGGAACGGAGGGAGTATTTGTTTATCTTTAAAAAGTCCCATTATTAATTTCAATGGGCTAAGATAAACAAAATTTGGTAACTTTTTTGTCAAAGATAACATTAATTTTTGGATGAAGGAGGCAGTGGAGTGGGGCACTAATAAAGGCATAGACTAGACTAGAATATAATATAATACTCTTTTTATTTGGCTTTGGACAGATTACACCATACTAACATTAAATTTACACAATCTTGCAATGTGGAATTTAATGTCTCAAAACATTCACAATAATAGTGATTACGAGGATACCCAAAGCTACGATGTTCAAGAGAAGTTCACGACTATTCATGGATCCGAGAGAAGGCATAAAATTAGCCATCATGATACACATGAAAGCACTGCTACTTATCTTTGTAACCTGATCGACAAGACGTGGTGATGCAGTAAACAAGACGGGAATTGAACCCTCTAATAGTTGCTCATCAGCAATACTATATTTTCATAATTTCAAAATCAATAGCTGTCTAAAACAAGAGCTCTGCGGCTGTTTAAATACTAAACCTAGGATTATTCTAGAACCCTACCCAAAATAAACCTAATTGAAAATCAATCAAAATATTAATAAAATAACAGTCCTAAAATACCATTAAATAAATTAAGGAAACAACTAAATTAGAAAAGGAAACATGTGTTGCTGAAGTTTTGGTTGTCTACTGCTGAGTCCCCGTTTGTGTCCCAGGCTGTTGTTCCTTCCGTGCCTTCATACTGCATCATTCTCCTCTTCTTAGAAAAATTCGACCTCGAATTTGAGTCGTTGCTCTTCGAAAATACCTCGGAAAACTTAAGCTTCAAACGTCTTCGAACTGTATACTTAGTAGCACTTCTCATCACATCCATCCAATCACACCATTGGAATGATAGAGAGAATTCAACAATTATTTTCTGAATGATGTATCGAGCAAAAGAACGGGGCACATACGTGTCAAACGGATCTTCATACGGAGAGAAAAGAACGGGTTCAGAGTTCCCTACCAAATCAACATGTGAACCAAACATCAATACCTTTTCACTGTCAACGAGGCGCTCGCCTGCCATCAAAGGAGGCGCCCGCCTCAAGCTCAGGTTCTCGGCCGTGACTTCCTTCAGGTCTCCTAGGCTGATGTCCGTCCACCCAGGCTGCAACATAATGGTTTCTGCTGGGTCAAAACCTTCAAAATCTTCGTCATAATTATCGTCATCAAAGATTGGTGGTTTTGACCAATCAATGATAACGTCGGAACCCGGTGAATCAACAAAGCAATCAACGGAAACAGGATTCAATCGGTCACAAAACTCGTCAAGAGTCAGAGGATCGGCCTCTCTCTTGCACTCAAGTTCTTGATCACGATCGAAAGGATAAATATCCTCATCATCATCAGACCACAGATCTGACTCCGAGCCCTCTTCATCAGACGATATGTCTGAATCCGAGTCCTCCAACCGCGCTAGTTGTCGTTGGATTCGTCGATCCTCCACCCGATCAAAGTATCGTTGGAGTTCTCGAATCTCGGAACGCAACAAACGAAGCTTGAGATCTTGAATCTTTCTTCGCAATTCGTCCTTCTTGATTTCATATAAGTCATAATCGTGATGGGGATCGTATTTCTGGGGAGTCGCTTTACGAACCCTACTACGAACACCATGAACACCACGACCATGCTTTCGTTCAGCCATCAATTCAACCAGGCTTTGATACCAAATGATAACGATCGAAAGGTTATATGATAATGAGAGGAATGACTGAACGGAATTTTAAGAAAACAAGACGGGAATTGAACCCTCTAATAGTTGCTCATCAGCAATACTATATTTTCATAATTTCAAAATCAATAGCTGTCTAAAACAAGAGCTCTGCGGCTGTTTAAATACTAAACCTAGGATTATTCTAGAACCCTACCCAAAATAAACCTAATTGAAAATCAATCAAAATATTAATAAAATAACAGTCCTAAAATACCATTAAATAAATTAAGGAAACAACTAAATTAGAAAAGGAAACATGTGTTGCTGAAGTTTTGGTTGTCTACTGCTGAGTCCCCGTTTGTGTCCCAGGCTGTTGTTCCTTCCGTGCCTTCATACTGCATCACGTGGCATGGGGTTGTTGAGATCCACGGGGAGTTTCATTGCTATGGCTATTACTGTTAGAGAAGCAGCATTGAGAGTGAAATATTTGCAAGGAAACCAGAGCTTTTTATGTCGGAAACCATGGAAGATGTCAGCTGCCATTGCAAGAGTGCATACTACAGATGCTGCAACTACATACACGCCAACCCATGGCATTGGTGCGCTATACTTTTCCTCCAATTTTTGCTGGTAATCAACGACGGTGGGATTACCTGCAACTACGGTCATAATTGTTTCTCTCCGGTGAGCGAAAGGAGAAAACTGTTTGTACTGTAGGGGGAACAAATAAATGAAAAGATGAACAAATTGGTGGGGGTGAATCTTGAAGAACAGAGGGAGTATTTGTTTATCTTTAAAAAGTCCCATTATTAATTTCAATGGGCTAAGATAATCAAAATTTGGTAACTTTTTTGTCAAAGATAACATTAATTTTTGGATGAAGGAGGCAGTGGAGTGGGGCACTAATAAAGGCATAGACTAGAATATAATATACAGTAATACTCTTTTTATTTGGCTTTGGACAGATTACACCATACTAACATTAAATTTACACAATCTTGCAATGTGGAATTTAATGTCTCAAAAACTGCAATTTTGTACGCCATATTCACACAAAGTTGCAATCTATGGCTAGTTTCAATGACTGTTAAAAATGGATGGCAACTAACAACTTTAAAGAAACAAATGGAAAGGTTAAGAAGCTTCTTAGAAATTTGCATTGGACACCCTTTCAGTTTGTTTCATTAGCCTTTGCTAACTTTTGTTAATTGACACTCTTTAACAAAATTGTTTAGTTAACTTTTCATTAACTTTTGTTAACAAAACAAATGAAAAGGTTAGTGATCCAAAGGTTGCAATTTAATACATAATATTCACACAAAGTTTTGATCCAATGCAATTTTGGAAGACTAATAAAAATGATGGACCAGTGAACAAATTTAACAAAGCAAATGGAAAGATTAATGAAGTAAACGTTTTTCTGACCTTTGTAATATTCCAGATTATCATATTTACTCGAAACAACAAATTTTATACTATTGATTAATTAGCAAAATAACCAAAATAGTTAAAAATGTTAATAAACGTACCATCAATATTTTCGAATTTCCCCCAGATTAGATTAAGATGTATATAAACGGAAGATGGCCCTGATTTTATTGGAGACGATGACTATGGCGGCAGGAGTGGGTGGGTGTCGCAGCTGGTCTAGTTAGTGTTGGCCGACGATTAGATCGAAGAATGGGGGCCGACGGATGGCCGGAACTAATGGGATCACTCAGGGGAGGACCTTTGCTGGTGGTCAGTTATAGGAGTTTCGAAGAGGTGGGCTGTAGAAGATGGATGTGGTGTTGTTGATCTTGTCAAAGGGCGATGTAGTGCTGCTAGAGATTGGTCAAATCTGGTGCAACAGAGACATAAATTTGTTGAAGAGTTTGTTGCTAGTGACTAAAATGAAAAAATGTAGCTTTTGGGAGTAAAACTGAAAAAAGTATATAGACTAGGGATGAAATAGTTATTTAGCTCGTTAATTTATTACATTCAACCGGAAAAAATATAAATAAACATTACAATTTTACTACAAAAAATTACATTTTTAAGTAAGCAAAATTCAACTCGAATTGGACATGCTCCAAATCCCGCTACACGCTGAACAATTATTATGTAAAATTTCCCTAGGGGCCCCCAGCACATATTTTATTCTTTTTAAAGAATATATTTTTGTAAATCTCAAATAAATAGTTCTTTCCATATTATAATTTCCCATACACCCCTATGCTTCCCCTAATTGGTTTTTGACGCGTTCGCTCCCTGACATGGCGCGTTCGCTCCCTGACATGGCGCGATCGCTATGTGGCTTCTGGTCTTTTGGTTCGGCCGCTCCCATTAGATGGGTGCGGTCGCCCTCCAATTCTCAGCTTATTGTCCTCCGTTTTTTGCACAATTTCCATTCCAGCTTCAATAAGAGGCAAAATGGTCTTATAAGTCTATTATAAGAGGTGGTTTGGTCTTATAATTAAGCTATAAGAGTTGTAATGTGTAAATTATAAAATAAATTCATTGTTATTATTGAAATAAATTTTTTGGTTGAATTTTTTTATCTTATAAGTCAATTATAAGAGATGAAGTAGTTATAAGAGGCAAGTTGGTCATATAATTCAGCTATAAGAGTTGTAATGCGTAAATTATGAGATTAATTCATTGTTATTATAGAAAATTTTAATTTATGCTGAAAAAAATTGTCTTATAAGTCATATAAGAGACAAATTAGTCTTATTGTCACTTATAAGAGATGAAGTAGTCTTATAAGTCAGTTATAAGAGCAAATTATTTTTTGACTGAATATGATAGTCACCATTAATAAAATATTAAAAAAATTATTTTATTTTTATAAAAAAAAAAGTGAAAAAATGACTCTTATACTTTAATTATAAGAGACGAACTGGTCTTATATGTCAGTTATATGATCTGACTGAGATTTTGGATATGATGACAGTTCAGTCTTTTGCCAGCGAGGAATATCTTTGGTATTTTGAATCTGATATATCTGGTATTGAGTTTAAATTTCGCCGAAGGCCCAGAGAGGAAGTGGCCCCAATTATTATTATTGCTTCCTAGTCAACAAAGAAGTAAACACCACATGTTTTTTCCAACGACCAAGACTTGGGATTTGGTGGTTTTTTCCAACGACCAAGACTTGGGATTTGGTTGTTGTCACAATCGTAGTAGGTTAACAATAAATAGATTATTTATCTCAAAATAAATATCGCATTTAATTTTTTAGCATTATTCAGAAATATATTTTATATATATACAATGTATAAAACAGTAAATTAAAAAAATTATAAAATTTATTGAATATATTGAGACACGGAGGAACGATAAATTATTGGAGCATTTACCAGAAATTACTTTTGAAAGATGGATATTACAATAAAAACCACACAATTTGGATATTACAAAAAACTCCTTGAATATTACAAAAAACTTTTTTATTATTATTTTAAATGACATTTATCAGTTGTTTATAACTGATAAATGCATTTACCATTTTTTTTTTGTGCTTTATATTTGATTATACAATTGATAAGTCAGTTATATAACAGATAAATTTATCAGTTATAAATACGAAGTTTTTACTCATTCAAAAAAAAATTATTATTTTTTTGTAAAATTATAACTTACGTGTTTTTTTTTTAGATTGCATATTTTTTAGGTTATTTTTGATAAAAACTCCTAAATTATATTATTAGTCCCCTACTAGTAAAACCTAGAGTGCAGCAACTTCCACCAAAGATAAAACGAGATACAGGAAACATACCAAGAACGAACGCACAAGTACTAAACCACTTGTGACTAATCTTTGTGTTATTTAAAGTATTTCGAAAATAGAAATAATTTCAAAATAAAATAATTTCTTGAAAAATGGATAATCAAAAAACAGGAAGAAGATGAAGAGATGGAAAAAGATAATTGAAAAATTAACGGAATAGAATTAACCGAACTAAGTCGAGTCTTGTGAAAACACAATCTCCGTAAGAAGAATTTGCTCCGCACTAGTGCTAACAGTTGAAACGGCAATCCTCTCGTAAAATGAAACGACTTTTCGAATCCTGATGGAAGCACTTCAAATCAGGAAACCTATGAACTAACGGTGTTTGGAATTTATGAACTTTGAGAGAGGAGAATGCAACAATATGATTTCAACTAACTGAACTCACTACTAGAAAACTGGTCATCGGCGACGGAAATTTTCGTCGCTAAAACACGATTTTCGTCGCTGATTTCAGACCAGCGATGGAATATATCCGTCGAAGAAATTATGTCGCTTTTCAGCTATGGAATGACTATCGTCACTGTTCACCAACGGACCAAAGACTTCCGTCGCTGTTCAGCGACGGAATTATTCCGTCACTAATGTCCGTTGCTGGCAAATTCCGTCGCTGTATAGTAATGAACATTTCGTTGCTAAATGTTTGTCGGTTTTCAGATACGGAATTATTACCGTCTCTGTTCACCAACGGACAAAAACTTCCGTCTCTTAGCAACGACGGAATTTTTCGTCGCTGATGTCCGTTGCTGACTACTTCCGTCGCTGTATAGTAACGAACATTTCGTCGCTGATGCCAATTTAATAATATTTATCTTTAAATTATATTTTTCACTGCGACGAACATAATGTCGTCGCTGATATTAAAAATACAATTTAAAATATTTTTATTTAAATATCAATATTATTTTTCCTGAACCTATGATATAACAAATTATATGAACAAATTTTCTCATTTGAAAGCATCCCACGTTTCAACACCATCCTCCCAAAGCTTTTTCAATTCGTCCATCAAAGGTTGAAGATAGACGTCAACGTTCTTCCCAGGGCTGTTTGGTCAGGGATGAATAACGATAAGAACTTGTAAGGATCACTCATACACAACCACGGGGGAAGATTATAGACAGTGGCTATAACCGGCCAACAAGAGAAAGATTTTACCCCAGGCCCAAACGGATTAAAACCATCAGAGCAGATACATAACCGTATATTTCTAATTTCAGCCGCAAAGTCAGGATAAGTATTATCAAAGTGTTTCCATGCTTCCTGATAAGTGACTATTATATAGTCATTTATTCTAAGTTCTTACATCTATTTCCTTAGTTTAATTGTCATTTAGATCTCATTTTTATCTATTTTAGTCTCTTTTTTATGTATATTAGATTTTACGCTTTTGGTGTATTTTATACATTTTAGACATGTTTTTTTTTAGTCTACTATGGTCAAAAGGATACTTGGACATCTTATTGCAAAGGCATGGAGAAGCAACAAATAAATCAAACACACAAGACAAAATCCAGACGGAGCGGTCGTACAGCCATCAGCAGAGCGGCCGTGCACTCGGCCATGAAAGGCCATTTTTTGGCCCCAAAATGTAGAGTCGCCGTGTCTTGGAAATTGCTTGGCCGTGCAACCTTCCAGAGCGGACGTGCTATTTGCCAGTTCAAAATCTAAGGTTGGCGCCAAGGGGGCACGGCCGTGCAGATTCCTTGACTCGGTCGTGCAAATCGTGACTGCAGATTTAAAAGGCACCTTTAGAAGACACCTTCTTGAAAAGCTTCCTCCCCATTATAAATAGACCCCTTGTAATCAGTCATAGATATCGAATTTTCATCAGAAACTGTTAGAGATTAGTATAGCAAAGTTACAAGTACTATATACATTAAATTCCAAAGATCTTTGAAGATTGAAGTCCATTTTTGTTCTTGAAGTTCCTTTGGAAAAGAAGCAATAAAAGTTGAAGTATTATTCGAGTCATTCGTCTCTCATTTATCATAAGTCTTTCTTACTCTATCTTTTATATTATTGCTTATTTACTTTACATGGCTAGCGAGTAATCCCCCTTGTTCTTGGGGTTGGAAACTCAAAGCATAGATCGTTCATCATCTTAAAATATGAAAGTCTTGTCTTCTATATATCTTCATATAAAAAAAATCTTTATATCAATCTCTAAATGACTTACATTTTGGAGACGTCCAACTTGTTTGATTTAGTCGATCGAGAGAAGTACCTAGCGGAGAATCTCGATTGACGGAACCATATAAAGAAACTGGGTTCCATTGATCACGAAAGTAGTTCAACGGCCTAGGGATGTTCCTTTAATGGAAAGTATGTTGACCCTCGTTCTTATTGGATTCTTACTAATTATGGTCAGCTAGAGATAAGCCAGAATTCCCGTTTGTGACAGGGCGAGAGCACCATAAACGGAAATCTCAAACAGTTAGGACATAATTAGTGAAGGATACAACGCTACTGTCTTGACCATGAGCGGTAGTGTAAGCCTAACGTACCATCCTTGATTTTTATGAAAATATATATTTCCTAAGACAACGACTATTTGATGAACAAATTATGTATATAATTTCCAATCCCGAGAATGCTTCGTTTATAAGGTTTTATTTAAAGAATTTTCTGTGTATGTTTCATTCTCTTCCCAAACAAATCTTTATTTCCCCCAATCTCTTTTACAATTTTAGCAAAGACAAAAAATCATTCCAAAGTAAACCATGTCTCTGTGGGATCGACTCGTACTTGCAGCCGCTATATTTCAATAGCCCGTGCGCTTGCGGATTTTTAATAAACCGTTAGGTTTCGACCGAACATGTTTTTGGCGCCGTTGCCGGGGACAGCGGTTTACTTTTTGTTTTTGTCTTTACTTACGTTTAATCTCTTCTTGAGTGTTTTACTTATAGTGTATGAAACAGGCTCGAACATTCTTTGACAATTTTGATCCAGAACCCGAACGAAGTTTTCACAAAAGATTAAGGAAACTCAAAGAGACACTGAACAAGCATATGGCGGAAGGAGAGCCACAAACACCAACTAGGACCCTACGGGACTTTGTAAATCCAAGTACCCTGGGAACTAGATCCCCCATTGTTGTGCCAAATGCCGGAGCGGCACACTTTGAGATAAAGCCGCAACTTTTGCATATGGTTATGAATAACCAATATAGCGGCACTGCTTTCGAAGATCCTCATCTCCACATCCAAACATTCTTGGAATATTATGATACCACACGTATTCAGAATGTCACCCCGGAAGCAATTCGGATGCGCCTTTTTCCTTTCTCTCTTAAGGATAAGGCGAAGCAATGGTTAAGCTCGGTCCCCCAAAATTCATTAACAACATGGGACCAAATTCAAGAAGCGTTCCTTGGGCATTTTTTCCCACCAAGCAAAATAGCCCAAATCCGCACAAAGATCACTAACTTCTGTCAAATAGATAGTGAAACTTTGTATGATGCATGGGAGCGGTTCAAGAAACTTCTCAGAATGTGCCCCCACCACGGGCTCGAAAAGTGATTGATTGTTCACACCTTCTACAACGGTCTCATATTCAAGGGGGTGGCCGAGGAAGATGAAGAAAGAAGGGATATGGGAATTGGGTAAAAATATTTTTATTTTTACATTTTATTCATTTTATTTATTTAATATATTTTATTTAAAATAATTAATTACTAATAGTCTAAATTGCCAAATTGTAATTTTAGGATTTAAATTGCAATTCATGTAAAACTTTGAAATATTAATGTGTTATTTAATCTATTTTTATTTATATATTTTATAAATTATTCAATCTAAAATAAATAGTAATTTTTTTGAAGCAAAATAATAATAAATTTAAATTATTAGAAAAAAGGATAATAATTAATATCTTAAATTATTTTAAATCATATTAAATCATATGTTAAATATAAAAAAATTGTAAATAATTAATATTTATAGAAAAATATTTATTTATTTAAATATAATAAAAATTTAAATACATTATATATCAAAATTTGTATTTTTTAAAAAATACATTTTTTACTTTTTTTTTAATATTACAAGATTTACATTAAAAATTAAATAATTTTGTTTTAAAAAATACTATTTTCTTTAAAAATACAATTTTATATATTTATAACATTTAATTTACAAGATTTACGTTAAAAATTAATTAATTTGTTTTTTAAAAAATACTATTTTCTTTAAAAATACAATTTTTTATATTTATAACATTTATTTTAACATATTTTAAATATTATAAAAAAAATTAAAGCTTTTCACAATATATTATATTTTCAAAAAATATTATTTTTAAAAAAATATTTTGTAACGGTCATCAATTTTTAAAAATTTACATTTCACTCCTTAATAACTAATTTGCATTTCAATTTAGTCCAACTTGTCCAGCACATGCGTGGCACATGTTACTTAACTGAGTTTTCTAACAAAATCCGTCAAAAAGCCCTTAACTGGCAAAAAATTTAGATATTGAGCCCTGATTTGACAAAAAAAAAATTATGGGGCCCCGTTTGGAGACCACCCCCTCAAGTTCAGGCCCTAAATTGCAATTAACACTATTTTTTAATGTTTGCACAAATGACTCAATGGGCAAATGAACTGTTTTTTTTTTTTTTTTTGCTAGTGACTACTCTGTAGTCCCTCAACTCAACCATTGTCCCAATTACTAGGGTTCTTCTACATGAATCCCTTTTTTTGATGCAATTTTTCATCAAACAAACCAAACTCATTTGTATTCAAACATTATGAGGGTTCATGAAACATCATAGCAAACAAATAGAACAAATAATGATACAAGTAACAGAAACAAACATACCTACTACAATTGCAAATACAAAACTCCCAATTTATAAATTAATTTGAAGAAAACCCCAAATTCTGATTCTCTTTTCTCTACTTTAGTAAAGGGTTCTTAAAACAACATGAAACATGCACAATAAAGACTAATATCACCTGTTCTATGAATCCTACCCAAAGGGGGTAAGGGATTGAACATAAAAATGAAATCAAAAATTAAAATTTACAAATGATAAAAGGCTGATGGGTATTTGAAATGGGTGATGATTGAAGTGGAAAGAACTAGGGTTGCTACAAATACAGTTGTTTGTAGAAGTGGAAATGGAAAAGACCAAAAAGATTGGGAAGAAACTCATACCACTGGAGGAACCTAGAAAGTGGAAGAACTGTAATGGCGCCGCTGGACCGCTGCAATGCGCCGCAGCAGAGAGAGAGACGAGCGGGGAGGGAGAGAAAGAAGCGTCAAGCAGCAGAGAAAAAAGCGTCAAGCAGCAGAGAGAGAGACGAGCGGATAGTGAGAAAGAGACCTGATTTTCAAAATTCAAAACCTTAAATTTTACTTATATACATAGGGTTATTTGTATTCTCTAAAAACATAAGAGGCTAAAACATAAATTCCAACTTTTCCATATGTGATCGGGTCGGATCGATGATGGTATCGAACCCGATGCGAATCCTATCGGGTCATAAAAAAATGGAACCATATCCATTTTTTCGGATCAAATCACCTTCGGTATGGATCGGGTTCGGTTAAATTGCCATTGAGTGACTCAATCATGAGATGGCCAAATGGGCCGGCCCGCCCTTGCCTGGTCCGTGCGTACCAACCCGCGGGCGGGACGAGTTGAAGCCCGTCAGCCCGTTTGATGAAACGGGCCTAAACCGGCCAGTCCCGTCCCATTTTACCTGGTCCAAGCCCGCCTGTTTGGCCCGGACGACTATCCTTTATTTATTTTTATTTTTTTATTAATTTTTTATTGACTAGGAAAAATATTTTAGACTTTTTTTATTACTGATATTTTTTACAAAAAGGTATATAAAAAAAGATTAAAAAAAAATAAACAAACGAAAGTATATAAAAGAAAAGAGACATGGACTATCCTTTATTTATTTTTATTTTTTTATTAATTTTTTAATGACTAGGAAATAATATTTTAGACTTTTTTTATTACTGATATTTTTTACAAAAGGTATATAAAAAAAGATAAAAAAAAACTAAACAAACGAAAGTATATAAAAGAAAAGAATGACGGACTATCCTTTTTTTATTTTTATTTTTATTTTTTTATTGACTAGAAAATAATATTTTAGACTTTTTTTTATTACTAATATTTTTTTACAAAAAGGTATATAAAAAAAGATTAAAAAAAAACTAAACAAATAAAAGTATATAAAAGAAAGTGCATATTTTCTTGTTTTTAGGGTTTAGGATTTAGTGTATAGTGGTATATACTATAAGGTTTAGGGTATAGCGGTATATACTTCAGAGTTTAGGTATATGATTTAGGGTTTAGGGTATAGGGTATAAGGTATAATGTATAAGGTATATAGTATATGGTTAGGGTTTAGGGTTTAGTACTGTATAGTGGTATATACTATAAGGTTTAAGGTATAGGGGTATATACTTTAGAGTTTATGTATATGATTTAGGTTTTAGGGTAAAGGGTATAAGGTATAGGGTATGGGTATGGGCTTTATAGGGTTTAGGGTTTAGTGTATAATGGTATATACTATAAGGTTTAGGGTATATAGGTATATGGGTTTGGGTATAAATATGATTTAAGGTTTATGGGTTAGGGTATGTGATATATATAAAAGGTTTAGGGTTTAGTGTATAAATATAATTTAAGGTATAGGGGTTAGGGTATGAGGTATATAGGGTTTAGGGTTTAGAATTTATAGCGTATATATAGTGGTATATACTTTAGAGTTTAGGTATATAATCTAGGGTTTAGGATATAGGGATATATACTTTATTATTATTGCTATTGTTATTCTTACTAGTACAGACCCCCCGTGCGGATCGCACGGGTCAGTACCCCCAATCTAACTTTATTATTTTTCTCATCACCTTCAACCTACTCTATTATTCACTATCGAGTACCCGCCACCTTCTATGTAAAACCATCAAAACTAACCTGGAAACAAAGAGACAAATTATGTCGAAAAAGTGATTAAAAGAAAAGCGAAAACTAAGGATCAGCCTATTTGTGGCATTGAAATGTTTTCAATGGTATAGCTTCAACATTTTATGATAAAAAACATTAAGTACATCATATGAAAAAAAATATTAAATATTATACAAATAAAGCATCTTCATTCTGTATTATCCATATCCACATCCACCCTCACCCCACCTCATCAACCGCCACCCCCGCCACCACACACACACAAAAAGAAAAATAAAAATAAAAAGGAGGAAAAAACAAATCTGAAACATTTGGGATTTGGGTGATCGATAAAAAATAGAAAACTTTAAGCACTCTATATGAGTCACCCTTTATGAAGCATCTTCTACATAATAAAAATATATTATATGCACCCCTCACACCCCATGAACCCCCACCCACCAGCTCTCTCTCTAACGGGCACATAAGCACACACACACACAAAATAAGTAAATTCATAGTCAAAATCCCCCCCCCCACGCACACAATGTGCCTCCGACCAAGCTATGGCCAAAACGCTTTATGAGAGTCCAAGAGAGAGTTGGTTATGTGCCAAAATAGGAAGTTACTAAGTCGGGTCTTCCCCGAGCTTAGAACCATAATATCAGATCAGGAAAAACCCCATATACATACGCTCTCAAATTTCGAGTTTCAGAAGTGGACAACTCAAAAAAGAATATAGTCTGTAATAAGATGATGGAGAAATTTTTAGTCAGCATACAATGTCATTTACCTATCAACAGAAATAGTTCCTCTACTCATGTATGAAGCCTTTTCTTAAGCTACTTGTATATCTGCCAAAGATCATAAAAATGGCAAAGAATAAAGAATCTTGAGCAAAACAAATGAGCCTCTAGATAAACACATAATTTCATTTCAACGAATCAACTATAGGGTAATGAATTGTTCCTAAATGACCTCTCTCTTTTACTGTTTTACCTAAGTAATTAATTTGCAGTAAATAACAACGAAATAATTTGGCCATGAAAAATGTTTTTTTCTAAAGAACGTTAGATGAAAACGACATATGAAAATGTCATCGAAAACTTGTGAAACGGTTAAAACAATGATGCATGTGCAAGTACTATTAAAACCACGATTTCAAATTAATAGCCTTTACATTTTTAGTTATCCAATATTTTTCAATAAATTGACAAAATTATCTTTTTTATGGAGTTTATGATATATCTTAGGGAGATATTATAGTCACTACAAAATAATAATCTAATATAATAATGAATTATTTTTCTAGAGTAAAGAAAAATTTTCATTTTCTTTTTTAATAAAACTAAATTATTGTATTTGAATTTTTTTTAGGTTTTCATTTTTCATAAAAAAAAATAATACAATTATTTGTGATCCACTGCCTCCCTTCATTATATTTTCTATAAGAAGGAAGAAACCAGAACATATTGACGTCATATTTATATTATAAATTTTTCAGAATAAGTTTTAATATATTTAATCTACTCTAATAAAAAAATATTTGTTAGTAAATTCACCATTTAGCTTAATACTTAAAATTAATAATTATTTTTACACTGTCAATATAGTAAAATTCAATTTTGTTAATAAAAATTATTAATTATTTACATCAGTTAGTAACCGGTGTAGGAGAGTTTTTTTTTATTTTTTCCAACTTTAAATCTAGGCCGCTCTTTATCTTTTGCGAGATCAAATCTGAGTCACTCTTTATGTGGCGGTTAGATTTGACCTCTATTGTATTATAGATTCTTATAATAATCAATTATTATTATTATTGTTATTAACAAGTATTATTATTAATTACTAACTATTATTATAGTAGTAAGTATTTACACCAATTGTACAATTATTTTTATTAAATACTTTAAATTTTAAATAAACTAAGTATCAGTATTATCATTTATTATTATTATTATTATTATTATAAATGTCTGTTTATTACTAATACCATTAGTAATAATAATAATTAATTAAATCTTTTAATTTTGTATCATTCCTTATAAAATATAATAATCAAAGACAGCGACGGAATTTTTGAATTTCCGTCGCTATTCAGCGACGGTATTTGTTGATCTAGCTACGGAAAATTTTGAATCTGATCAGTGACGGAAGTTCCGCCACTATTTAGCTACAGAAACATCCGTAGCTGGTCAGCGACGAAAATATCATAACAGCGACTAAAATATCATAACAGCGACAAAAACTTCCGTGTCTGTATAGCGACTGAATGTCCGTTTCTGGTCGGCGACGGAAATAGCGAATCAGCGACGGAGAGGAAAGGATATTCTAAAAAGATGTTTTTCAGCGACATAATTTAGTGGCAGAAATATTTCCGTCGCTGTTCAGTGACGGAGGATTCCGTCGCTAAATGACCAGTTTCTAGTAGTGTCTCTAATACTTGATTGCTTGAATGATTTGGATAATGTAAACTGACATTCTGGGGGTCTATTTATAGTTTTCGAAGAGTCACAGGTACCTGTTGGATAATAGGCATAATTTGATCCGGGTGAATCTGGGTCGTCCGATCACACCTGATCGGTGAACCAGATTCAGTGAACCGGCCTGAACCAGTGCTAACGGGTACATCCGTATCGATCCGCACCAGTACGAAGGGTCACGGACCAATGGATCGGACCCGAACCATCCCTAAACTCGGCCCAGCCGAGTCAATCCCACACCAATACCCGTTCCAACCCAATCTGACCGAACCATGCCACGAACGGAACCGCACCGATCCAACGTCCGTCAAAAGTTTAAGGCTCCAATAGCTCCTAGAGAAGTGCAAAGTGCGCCCTATAACACCCAATACACCCTTCGCGCCGCTTCGCGGTTGTGGAGTAATTTTGGGCTAGTCATAATTGGGCCAATACTTGCATTGTTGGCCCAATGCTCCATTAGGTTGCATAGTAAGGAGGATACCACTTGATTGCTACCTTCTTCAAGTAGATGAGTTTAAAAACTCTCCTACGTTTTGGTTTCTAGGCAATGTGGGATATGGCATTCCATATTCACAAATTCTTCATAAACCCATTTCAAATTACATACTTTGAGCATTAATTTCTCATTCACCACAATTTGGTTTTGAGAAAATAAATATATCACGTTAATCTACTCCAAATGTAGATTATAACTATGTAATTTATTTTTCATTTAACCAAAATGAAAATACTTTTAATTTTGGTCAAATATTGGTCAAACCAATATTTCCAACACTCCCACTAAATTATACACCTTCAAATACAAATATGTATCATATAATCATAGTAGGCTAAGATCCATATTTCACTTGATTTTGGTTTAACTGAGTTAATGCCCGAAATCAAGCTATTTAGGTAGAAACATCAATCATATCATATATGACTCTTAGATCTTTTATGAGATTTTCTTAGACATCATATGTCAAAAACATGTTTTAAATCTCATCTATGCCTTGGGTCAAATCTCATTTGAAAGCATCAATTAAGTCAAAACCTTTTTCAAACGCATGAGACATGAAATGATGCACCTAACTGAGTTAAAACTACATCAACCATTATCTCATCTTGATCACAAAATAAGATATAATGATGCACCTAACTGAGTCGAAACTACATCAAAATACCCTAAAATTTCACAAGTGTTCTAATCAATGAATGGCATTAGACTTAAATATTTAGAAGGTTTTACATATAACAACAAGCATCGCATGGTTGTAACATAAATCTTATGTGTATATAATCATGAACATAGGGCTTCACAAAATTTCATACAAGCACTTTGATCCAATTTTGAGAATTTACCAATCTACTTTAATCATATTAAACAGATCAATAACCTATGTGATAAACTAATCATATTAATACATCATAAATCATGACCATGGCATATCTCATATACTTGTTTTTCACAGAACAAAACACATAAAATCTAGATCTATTTCATATAGCATGGATAGCAATTAATCAAATTAAATCTAGCATGCCAATTTCAATCCTAATCATGGCAAGACAGGGCTCTGATACCACTGTTGGGTTTTGGGGTTACAAACGCAGCGGAAGAACTTAGAATAACAACAAAACCCTAGCCCTTTGATCTGTCTAGTATGAAGAGATTAGAAACATATGAAATAGAATTTACATACCTTAATGCGATTTGTTTGTTCGAAAACGGATCTTCAAAGTGAATCTCAAAATGAATCTCAAATGCCATTGATGAAGGTTTTTGATCTTCTCCTTGCTCTAAACCTTGTGATGAATCAACGATTGAAGTCTTCAAGCTTTTGGTGAAAAAGTAATCACCCTCTATCGGTAATCCACACGCGAACGGACAAAGAACACTTCTTGTTGGATTGCTAGATGATCCCCGATTGTTGAATCAATATTCAACAATCAATGGCTAATGGTAGAATGAATCTATGGAATTTGATCTTTGATTCGTAATCAAAATCAATCAATTAGTGTTTCAAAAACTCTAATTTTCATCACCTATGGCTGGGTCAAAAGAATTCTATTTATACTTGTTATAAATCCCTAACCTTTAGGGAAATGAGTCCTTTTTCCAAGCCAAAATGGATTTCCAGTTCCGCCAGGACGATGCGTCCCTAGGGGCACGAGTCATGAGCACGACTCATCCCATTGGGCATGAGTCGTCCCCTATTGAATGCTATCTGATACATTAATCCCTTCACAAAGGACGAATTGGGCCAAAGCGGGACGAGTCATCCCCTGAGCCCAGATTTTACCCTTTTAGCCATTTTCAATCCGTTCTTTTGTGTGTGACCCTTTAGGAATTATATTTTTTTGTTGGTAGTGAGTTGAAACATCAACCTCACAAGACATAAGTGACTTCTAGCAAGTCATTATGTCCACCCAATTAAATATAACATCAAAGCTTGATTCCTTAATAGATCAATGTCACAATCCCTTTGTCCACGATGTCAAATTGAACATGAGTCATGGTCCATGTCAACTCATACCGTTCAATGCTTTCTCGATTCCGAATATGTTGATAATCCAAATACATTTGATCTCTATCAAATTACTTGATGTGGACACACATTTCATCAACATCTTTCATCGAGGGGCCCAAGCAAACATCTCTCTCAAACAGAGAGGGACAAATCCCATCTTGACTTATCATTCTTCCCTACATGAATCCAATCGTGCCAATATAGCCCTTATTGCTATCCGATTAAAGATATTGCTAGACTATATCAAGCATGATGTTCATCATGTGGAAGACGATGATAATCTCAGGTTCAAAGGATTCAATGACACTACTATCATGAGATTTAATCATGACACATATGACTATTGACCATGTCATAAATCTCATCGGTAGGTCATGTCCAATACTTGTTCTCTAGCAAGTATCCATAAATGTAATGTGCATCTCATGCATATAATCATCTCCATGATTATCCATTACCAACTTATACTAGTTACTCACAATAACTAGGGACGCAGTTCAATATAATAAACATGTAAACATATAATGAACCAAATAATACTTTCTCTATAATAAATGATAAAGACGATTACATAGAGGTTTAGGTTATAAGTCAAACATAACTAAACGCCTAGGGCACTACACCAACAATATAAACTCAGATTCCATCGTTGATCGAGCTATACAAGTTTGTTTGGAAGATTTCCATGACACCGCTCCTCCACCTATTGTGAAAACATATCCACTTGTGGACTTGGAGTCTTTTGTGTCAGATATCCAATTAGCATCACAATATCCTTATAATACTGCTGGATATCTTTTATAAAGTAACCCACATTTCATTGTATATTTTAGATACCTCAATACTCTCGTTAAGGCTTTCCAATGATCATTACTGGGATTACTTGTGAACCTACTCAGTTTGCTCACTAAATATGCGATGTCTGGACGTGTACATTTTTTTAAGTACATTAGACTTCCAATTATCTTAGCATATTCCAGTTGAGAAACTGGTTCACCGACGTTCTTGACTAAGTATAGACACATGTCTACTGGAGTCTTAGCCGGTGGACTGTCAATGGCATTAAATTTCCGAAGAACATTTTCAAGATAATGGAACTGTGATAGGATTATTCCTTCTGATGTTCTAGAAATCTTTATTCCCAATATAACATCAGCTAATCCCATAACCTTCATGTCAAAGTTTTTCTTTAACATGGCCTTAGTATTCATGATCAATTCATGAGTATTTCCCATTATCAACATGTCGTCTACATAAAGACATACTATTATAAATGATTCAGATGTCCCTTTAATGTAGACACACTTATCACATTCATTTATCTTGAATCCATTTGACAACATTGTTCGGTCAAACTTCTCATGCCATTGTTTAGTTGCTTGTTTTAGTCCGTATAATGACTTTACAAGTTTACACACCTTTTGCTCTTTTCCAGGAGCAACAAACCCTTCAGGTTGTTCCATGTAAATCTCTTCATCTAGCTCTCCATTCAAGAAAGATGTTTTCACGTCCATTTGATGTATCTCAAGGTTATGCACTGCAACAATAGCAATGAGAACACGAATGGATGTGATCCTCGTAACAAGAGAATATGTATCGAAGAAATCATATCCCTCCTTTTGTTTAAACCTTTGGCTACCAATCGAGCTTTAAACTTATCAAAAGATCCATCATCCTTTTACTTTCTTTTAAGGATCCATTTGCAACCCAGCGGTTTGCATCCTTTAGGAAGATCAACCAACTCCCAAGTATGATATGATTGTTCATAATGGACTCTATTTCACTTAAACTCGGGAGGGGGAGGGGGGAGGGAGGGAGGAGGGGGCCGGGGCTCCCGTGGGTACCAAATGTTACAAATGTTATTACAAACAAGTCTAAAATAGTACGTAATCAACTCGGGGGTGAATTAGGGGGGAGGCTGGAAATTACCCTGGTCCATATGAGCCATCAACATCGCAATTTTTTTATCAGTCTCTGCTTGACGCCGATCATTCTCCTCCTGCATCTGCGCCTGAGCCGCCAAAGCCTCCTGCATATGCGCCTGAGCCGCCAAAGCCTCCGCAAGCTTTGCCCTAGCCTCTGCAGCCTCGCGTCTCTCCTCAGCCAACTCAGCCTGCAGAGTGTCGACCCTCGGATCATGATACATGGGCGGGAAAACATTTGGCCGACGGCCGGTCGACGTCGACGGGCATTGCCGCCCGTAATCCCCCATCCCTAACACTCGGTCTCCTCTCTTTGGATGTCCCTCAGAGGTGACCGAGCGCCAAACATCAGGCACGAAGGGAACGGGCTGGCCGGGAGGCGTTCCTTCGGGAAAAACGGCGGCTTGATATGTACTCTGTCAAAATAAAACAAACAATTATAATCATATACACAATGTAATGTACATAAATAAATTTACATATTCAAAATCAAGTCATTTAATGATAGTTTACTTACAAAGGCATTAGCAGAGCGATCGTCAACCCATTGCGGAGGTTGATCGGGCGCTGTAGGAGTCCGAACATGTGTGCTAACGAAAACATCCAAAAAACTGACATTCGGACCATGATCCCTTTCCTATAAATAAAATAAGCGAAATTATTACTTTGAAATTGTATAAATGCAACATTTACACTAAAACCATGGATTTCATAGCATCAACATGGCTCCCAGCTAACATACGTACATAAACCTATTTAAAAGCATGCATACACTACTACATTTAAACTAACATACATACAATGCGGTAGTGATGCTCGTCGACCGGGATCGTCCCCATGGTATGCTTCGTCGCCGACCCCGAGGAGCCTGCTCTATTTGCCTTAGCCTGTTCGGCCATAGCTTTCGCCGCATCCGACGCCCAATATTCGCAAAATTGAAGAAACACCTCCTCGGTCATCCAAGAAGGTGTCAAGGGCTGTAATTTCGCCTCGAGCCTCTTAATATAACATTGTTTCTTCGTGTTACCTATAAAAATATGAATATCTCGTAAACATATAATGATGACATTATAAAATTAAAAGAGTATAATCATTGTTAATTAAACTAATTAAGAATAGATAAATATGTTACCAATATGATCCCTAAATAACTTCGAACACTGTTTATCGAAAACACATCTAGCCGTCGCCTCGTCAATTTCCGGCGCCCAACAAAATTTCCCCTACAACATATAATGATAACATTACAAAACTAAAAGAGTATAATCATTATTAATTATAACATTTTAATAACAAACTAACATTTAAGTTTTAAATAAAAACCATTAACACATTACCTTAAACTCCTCCCACGCATTCTCCTTCTCCCCCGGTGGCAATGATTTCCAGTTGGTCCAAAACTCTGCCATGAGCCGAGACCGCCAATACTGCCCGATCTTTGTCCCTGGGCTAGGGTATCCACCTACAAACCTGTCAAGTATATTTATACAATAACATTTTAACTTAAATAATGAATTATATATAAAACAAAAAGGAACCAACTTATATCAAATTAATGAAGAGTTACTTACTGGTCATAAAGTGACGATATCTGGGCAAATATCCTCCCATCAGAATCGACAAGAGTATGAGTATCGGCCCCAGAGGTGGAGCTAGTACTACTACGTGTAGGGTCAACATCGGCATCATCAATACTGGATCAGGACGGTTGCGTCCCAGTAATAGATGTGTAGACGAGCTGTGTGTTCCTACCCTTTCTACTAGAACTCATATCTAAATACAGTAAAAATATTAAAATATACAACTTTAACAATAGGAAACAATATATTCACAATACATATAAAACTTTAAAGCTCTAATAATCTAAAGCATTCAAAATACATATAAAACTTTAAACTATTAATAATATAAAGTATTCACAATACATATAAAACTTTGAAGTTTTAATAATCTAAAGCATTCACAATATATATAAAACTTTAATCTATTAATAATAATCTAAAGCATTCACAATACATATAAAACTTTAAAGTTCTATTAATCTAAAGCATTCACAATACATATAAAACTTTAAACTATTAATAATCTAAAGCATTCACAATACATATAAAAATTTAAAGTTCTAAAATCTAAAGCATTCACAATATATATAAAACTTTAAACTATTATTAATCTTCGTCCCCATCATCATCACTGGACTCTGAATTACTACAAAACTCGAGTTCTTCATCTTCGTCTTCGGACTCTGATGAATCAAACTCTGGTTCCTCTTCCTCTTCCTCTTCCTCTTACTCTTCCTCTGATTCATCAATATCAATGTGCGCGAGATGACCTGAACGAGGAGGAGGAGGTGGCAAATTCACAGGTAAGAAATCCTCCTCGGGTTCATCAACATTTTGAGGAATATGAGTGACATCATCTAATGGATGATTAGCTGATGAAAAGTTAGGTGGCACTAGCATTTCATCCTCTTGATAGGGTGTTTCTAATGACGACTCTGTAGTTGTCGACGAGGGTAGGTTGTCAATCATGCTCCTAGCCTTGGTCATCCAGACAGCCCACCATCCGTCGGGTCGCGGACGAGGGTAGGGAGTCATGTATACCTGTTGTGCTTGAGATGCTAAGATGAAGACGTCGTCGCCATTATGTATGGACGAGTCCTTTACATTGACGAGGTCAAATATGGCGTGCTTCTTAACACCTCGCACAGCATCTCGCCAATCACAATTGAACAAGACAACATTGTTTCTACCCAAATACTCCACCTCAACTACTTCTTTCAGGACGCCATAATAATCAAGGTTTCCTTTAAGCTTCACACCGCTATTCCACGTTAATTTAGAGCCCCCGTAAGCTTTGGTATGAAACACATAGCCATTCACGAAATAACCGTTGTATAAATTAACGTTCAAGTACGGAGTTGATGCTAAATGTCCTAACCTCGCAGCTTTGGCATCACCCGGATGTTCAACTATCTATAAGACAATATGTAACCAATTTAATACAATTTTAAGATTGAATGTTTAAAAAAGTGTATAGAATAAATTTGAATGAAACGAAATATTTACATATTTCCTTAGCTGGGTTTGGAAATTCTCTCTTTCTGCCCAGGGCGAAGATCGTAGATGGCTATAACCGGCCAACAAGAGTAAGATTTTGCCCCAGGACCAAACGGATTGAAACCATCGGAAGCGTATGCATAACCGTATATTTCTTGCTTCAGACGCAAAGTCAGGATAAGTCTCATCAAAGTGTTTCCATGCCTCCCCAACACTGGGATGAATCAACACACCCTCTTCACGCAAACTTTCCTTATGCCAACGCATTGCTTCTGCAGTAGATTTAGATGCGTAGAGGCGTTACAGTCTTGGAATCAACGGCATGTAACGCAACTGCTTATGTGGTTTGTTTTTCTTGTGTTTTGAACTACCCCTCCGATTTGGCTTATATCTACTTTGTCCGCAAATTGAACACTCTGTCTTCTGTGAATCTTCCTTGTAGAGTAGCATGCAGTCATTCTTACACGCATCAATCTTTTCATAACATAGCCAAATCTACCCAACCAACTTCTTTATCTCATAAAAGTTTGTAACCATCTTATTCTCTTTCGGCAACATCTACTTAATTGCTTTCATGATACGATTATAAGCAGACTGGCTAATATTGCAATCAGCCTTTATGTTAAGAAGCTCAGCCATAGCCTCCAACACACTGATCTCGCAACCTAGATAGACCTTCTCTTTTGCAGAGTCCAGAGCATCAATAAATTTCTTGGCTGCAGGGGTTGGTTCTTGATGTTGGTTCTCTGACCAATCGAATTCAGGACAGGCTGGATCCCTAACCATATCTTCCATATTCAATGGTGGTTCTTCATTGTCCTGAATAATAGGTTCGGGTTCGGGAGGTACATGAATATTCCTGGGGGGATTTTTCACAACATTTGTGCGCAATATCATTTGCTCACCATGACGAGTCCACCGTTTGTACCCAACTTCAAACCCGTTACGCAAAAGATGTTTCTGAGTATCGATCAAGCTTAGATACTTGACATTACAACACCTGGTGCATGGACACCTAATCTTACCATCATTATTCATGTGACTGGGATTTGATTTAGCAAATTCAATAAACCCCTTCAACCCTCTTATAAACTCAGGATTGATACTGCTATGATTCGGCAACTTTCGCTTGTACATCCAACTACGATCATCGTTAACAGACATCACTCCTGCATTGCAATCCATATATTATACGTACACTCAATTTAATCGACGGATGAAACAAAATTGGGATGTTAATAATTATTTGATTTCATAATATATTAACAGTTTAGAAGTAATTAACGTATTATCATTCCCTAAATTTGAATTACAAACTTAAAAGCAAACACGTATCTTCTTAAAATAAATTTAAAGCTTCTAACTCATATTTAACAATATATTAAAAGATCTTCTTAAAGTGTCTAGGAACTCGTTCCCATTCCCGAACTCAAATCTCTACTCTTCCTCCGCCTCGGTCCCCGGGAGGTCTTTGGTCCAGGTATGTCGAAAAAGTCAGTCTGACCTCGTCCTAGCTCGTGTATCGTGTGAGCCGGTGGATCAATCAGCCCGGTAGCTCTCGCATCGCTTCTTTCCCGCCTCAAGGCCTCTGCAAGCTATCACTTCGGGATCATTTCTCAAAGCAGCTCTCCGAAGCTCCCGTCTCTCATAATCTGCTGCAATGTCGCCAATGATTTCATCAGAGTTTCTCTTGGCCTCTATGTCTCTTAATGTCCAGCTGGAAGAAAAGTCTGCCCCAAAATACTCTCGCGCCGAGCCTCTATCATCACCGTATAGGACCTTGCCGCTCCTCGTACCATATCGATACTCGGTGGTCGAAATGTGATACCTCTAGTCCGACGGAGTAGTGGTCAGTATCGGAAGAAAGCCCTCTAGAAATTCTCGCCAAAGAAATGTGTAGTCTCGAGGCTTAGTCATAATCATCGGCATGGTATTAGTCGTCAACCGCTCTCTCAAAGTCCGAATGGTCCGCCGCGGGTATCCGTACCGTCTCGCTCACTAGAGTTGGAATGCAAAAGGATGATACATGTAGTCCCGAAGTCGGAAAATCACCGACTCGTCCTAAATATCTCTCATAGTCTCGCAATCCCCATGCCGGAATCCAATAGTACAGTTTGCGGTCTCATATCGGGCCAAGGCCTACCTCCTATGCCAACTCTCGCAGCGGCATCCCTCAATATCCTCGCGCTGTCCAGCCACCCAAGGTAATGCCGTTCGCCCTCCGGCAGCCGGCGAGATCAAGCGCAATCTCTCATACGCCCACAATGATAGTAATTTGGGCCGCTCGAACCCATACGTACTCGAATCCTCCGGCTAATCTATCAATGCCGTGGTATGTCTCCGCTAGCAACAAATGAATGATGTCCATCGCTCCCCGTCTGATTGAATATACCGGATGTCAACTCCTCGATCAGCCGCTCGATGATCTCTAACAAGTAGCCGGACACACTCCGATGTAGCCACGTAAGTAGTGCGCAGACGTAATGAGCAACATGAATATATCTAAGGAAGTGGATAGATCAAACATGGGCCTGGTCCGACTCAATCTGGCTATATGAGTAAAGTCTATGAATCTATCGTCAACGACAATGTGGGATACCCAGCCGCTGATAATCCAAAGAATTCAGTATAGTTGCTCCGTGAATCGATCGTCTGTCTCTGGGAAATGCCACAGCCCCTAGACTCACCCACACTAGTCGCTGCTCGAAAATCCTCCATCATCGTTGGCATCGATCGTTGTACGATAGGGTGAACGCATGTCGCTCCGAATCCCAAAAGCATGAAGCAACTCGGAGCGCATCCCAATCAATCTTCCATTCTTTTAGAGACCGGATGCATGGCATGATATACCTCATGTCAATAAGTTTCCGGTGTTGTTTTTGGTGAAAGCGCGAGAGTTCAAGAATGTCTTGTTGAAGTTGATACTCTCGAAACAATTTCTCCATTGTAATGCTCCATGATGCCTTAAATTGGGGCCGCTGATTTTTTACCTATTAATATTGTGAATAATTGTAAATTGTTAATATTTAAAATTAGGTTTAGAATTGGGGTTGGCTTCTTAGTATCAACAAATCTTGAGCTCTAGTTCAAACTAAACTAAAGAATAATGGTGTCCCTACCTAACCACTTACGCCCCTAGATATAACTTTATACAAATTAATTGTCATACAGGTTTCAAATTTTACAATTCTTTAGCAATATAATTATTAAGCAAACAAGATATGCTTCCAACCAAACTTTAATCCAACATGAAACCTAATTAAGCCAGAACATTTACTAATCTATTTTTATCTCTTGTTATAGCAATATAATTATTGTGCACTTTATTAATATATATTTCAGGCAGCTTAGTTGGTTAGGTAGTTGAAATTCAACACTTGTTGACATGGAATCAATACCTACTCTATTCTTTAAGTGCCTGTTTGATAAACCTATCCCATCCCGAAATGCACGATTATATGAAATGCAATTATCACTTTGTCTACTTGCTTTATAATCGAAAATAAAGAAATTTCGGCTTTTGGATAGACATAAATTATTACTATTGTGATTAATTTTAAATATTAATATTTAATTTTTTGTTGTAAAATATATAATTTTACAATGATGAATTAAATTAACATTTATAAACAAGATGAGAGTCATTCTCATCCGCAACTATCAAAACCCTATCCAATCTTTGACCAAGAAAGACAGAGCAAACAAGTTCTCGACTGTCTGAGCAAAAGATTTTCTGTTTAATAAGAAATTTTTCCAAGTTTCATCAGTTCTCTTCTCTCTAAGGATCTCAACACATCACGGCCATGTTTGTGACAAGCTGCTGTTTATCGTTCACTGGTGTTATACGGTCACAAGTAAAAACAAGGTAACAGTATAACACTAGTGAAGAGAAAACGGACACTGTCATAAACATGGCTATGATGTTTGAGATCCTTAGAGAGAAGAGGTCAGTGAAACTGGAAAAAGTCTTATTAAACAGAAAATCATTTGCTCAAACAGTGGAGAATTTGTTTGCTCTGTCTTTCGAAACGAAAGATGGACGGATTTTGATAGCTGTGGATGAGAAAGACTTTCATCTTGTTTATATTTTAAGATGTTAACCACCAACCACAATACCCAATAAGCATTGCCACTAAGAGTTTTCTTCCTAATTTTAGACAATGATTAGGAGTCTAATTCCTTAACAATACTTCCATCCAAGTCTTCCTAATTTTAGACATTCACCCCCTCCCCCTTTGACTTTACATAAGATCCGACCTAAGGTGCATCTAGGGTGCCAGGATTGATATCAGGCGCTCAAACGTAGGCGACATAATCACCGTCCGCGATGCCGTCAATTGCCCCAAAATGGGATCTAGAACCCTATCATTATATTCCATGAGGTCCTCATGAATCTCTATGTTATTTTTAATGTATACATGTATCCCTCCCCTCCATAGCTTTAACATTAACTTTACTAGGTTAAGAAAAGAAATGGAACATTTTATTTATTAACTTTACTAGGTTAAGAACTAGAGATTCATGAGGTCCTCATGAATCTCTAGTTCTTGAGCAAACAAGATTTTGTATTATCCAGAAATCATCAAATAATACTGATCCAACATAACTGCCCCTTCAACTTAGTATGTAGTATTCCCATAATAGTCGATTTGATCATTTTATTTATTTACTTACTCATTTTTATTTATTTTTTATTTTGTTGGGGGGGGGGGATAAGAAAAGAAATGAAACATGTTCATTCTGCAACTCATTACACGTATCAAACAACAGAACTTTATCACATTTGTCGAGTGTCATTATTACATTAAAGAAAGGGTTAAGAGTGGCATTATACCATAAAACTGCCCTTTCACGCAGAAATGACTTTGCATATGAAACCATGTGTGGTGAATGTAAATTTACAAAAGGAATGCCAAGAAGCGATAATGAAAGCACATGGGTATATTTACCAGCACAAAGTATGGGACTATGGCTATATATGCCCATATGGACAACCGATGACTCAAGCGCTTTGGACTTATTTTTATAGCACAATCTAAAACTAAGGTATTAACCGTGATATTTACACATATAGCTAAGCTTTATAATTGTAGTTCAATAATTTATAGTGATGAGAAACACATCGACTCTAAGAGAATTCAAAGATGAAACAAAGCATAACATGTCAATTTTCGGATTAGGCGTGCAAAAGAGGAAAAAATAAGTGATTGAAAAAGCATAGAGCAAAATAAAAGTTCGACTGCCAGCAGTTAATCACGGTAACGGGGGTTTTAATTCGTAATCATTCCATAATTAATCAACACAAATTGATTAAATTGATCAACAACCCATAATTAATCAACACAATTTGATTAAATTGATCGAGATTCTGACCTTGTTCGTGCGTTCTTGATAGGTACGGCGGTCGTGGCGGTGATGAGGTTGAGAGTGTCGGCTAGAGAGAGGAGGGAAGGAGAAACGGAGACGGTGGAGAGGTGGACGACCGGCGAGGGTGGACGGCGGCGGTCTGAAAGCTAGGGAAGGAAGAGAGAGCTCGTCAGGGAAGAGAGAGAAAGCGGGAAGAGAGAGAGAGAGAGAGAGAGAGTTTACTGTGATGTAATTAGGGCGTCAAAATTTTTATTTATATTTCATTTCAGCGACGGAATATTCCGTCGCTGGTAATCTGCCGTTGGTAAATACGTAATCACGCGGATTGATGACATGGCATGTAACACCGACGAAAATTTCCGCCGCTGGTTTAATTAACACCAGCGACGGAATATTCCGCCGCTAAACATTAATTATAGTGGCGGAATTTAAATTTCGACGCTAGAATCAATATTTAGCGGCGGAATATTCCGTCGTTGAGATAAATTAATTTTAATTTAATATAAAACATGAAAATTATTTTAAATATCTTTATTTTTATTTATATAAAACATGAAAATTATTTTAAATTACTCTCAAAAAAATAAGCCAAAATCTTGTAAAAAACTAGTTTTTTCGTAACATAAGAAAAAAACTAGTTTTAAAGCACTAAGTCTAAATAATAAGAGTTGATTTAACCCATTTTGGAAAACTTGTTTTTTATAACATTTTGAAAAATACTAGTTTTTCAAAAGAGTTACTCAAAAAATAAATATGAGTCAATAAATATTATTTTTGAAAAAATAAATAAATCATAAATATTAATTAATTTTAATTTAATAAATATCATTATTTTTATTTATATAAAACATGAAAATTATTTTAAATTACTCTCAAAAAAATAAATATGAGTCAATAAATATTATTTTGAAAAAATAAATAAATCATAAATATTAATTAATTTTAATTTAATAAATATCATTATTTTTATTTATATAAAACATGAAAATTATTTTAAATTTCTGTCAAAAAAATATGTATGAGTCAATAAATATTATTTTCAAAAAAATAAATAAATCATAAATATTAATTAATTTTAATTTAATAAATATCATTATTTTTATTTATATAAAACATGAAAATTATTTTAAATTACTCTCAAAAAATAAATATGAGTCAATATATATTATTTTTGAAAAAATAAATAAATCATAAATATTAATTAATTTTAATTTAATAAATATCATTATTTTTATTTGTATAAAACATGAAAATTATTTTAAATTACTGTCAAAAAAATAAGTATGAGTCAATAAATATTACTTTTGAAAAAATAAATAAATCATAAACTCTAAACCCTAACCCTATACCCTATACCCTATACCCTATACACTATACCCTATACCCTATACCCTATACATTACTCACTCCGTCCCGCTACAAACTGCACACTTTCCTCATTGGGCGTCCCATTACAAATTGCACACTTCCTAAAATGGCAAAGAATCTTTACTATTTCCTCCACTCATTCTCTCTCCTACATTATTTTAATACCCACAACACCATTATAATTTACTATTCCCTCCACTCATTATCTCTCCTATTTTACTTTTACACTCACAACATTTATATTATTATTTTTTTTCTTAATCCCCGCGCAAACAGTAACTGTGTGGTTTCTACCGGGACGGAGGGAGTATACCCTATACACTATACCCTATACCCTATACACTATACACTATACACTATACCATATACCATATACCCTATACACTATACACTATACCATATACCATATACCTTATACCACCCTATACCCTATACACTATACACTATACCCTATACACTATACTCTATACCCTATACACTATACCATATATCCTATACCCTATACACTATATCATATACCCTATACCCTATAAACTATACCCTATACCCTATACACTATACACTATACACTATACCCTATACCCTATACACTATACCCTATACCCTATACCCTATACCATATACCATATACCCTATACCCTATACACTATACCATATACCCTATACCATATACACTATACCCTATACCCTATACACTATAAACTATACACTATACCCTATACACTATACCCTATACACTATACACTATACCATATACCATATACCCTATACCCTATACCCTATACCCTATACCCTATACCTATACACTATACCCTATACCCTATACACTATACACTATACACTATACCCTATACACTATACCCTATACCCTATACCCTATACACTATACACTATACACTATACACTATACACTATACACTATACACTATACCCTATACCCTATACCCTATACACTATACACTATACACTATACACTATACCCTAAGTCGAGTCTTGTGAAAACACAATCTCCGTAAGAAGAATTTGCCCCGCACTGGTGCTAACGGTTGAAACGGCAATCCTCTCGTAAGATGAAACGACTTTTTGAATCCTGATGGAAGCACTTCAAATCGCAGAAACCTATGACCTAACGGTGTTTGGAATTTTTGAACTTGGAGGGAGGAGAATGCAACAATATGCTTTCAACTAACTGAACTCTCTAATACTTGATTGCTTGAATGATTTGGAAAATAGAAATTGACATTATGGGGGTCTATTTATAGTTTTCGAAGAGTCACAGGTACCTGTTGGGTAATAAGCATAATTTGATCCGGGTGAATCTGGCCGTCCGATCGCACCTGATAGGTGAACCAAATATAGCAAACCGACCCAAACCAGTGCCAGCGAGTACATCCGTACCGACCCGCACTTGTATGAAGGGTCACGGACCAACGGATCGGACCCGAACCATCCCTTAACTCGGCCCAGCTGAGTCAATCCCAATGTGTAATGCCCCGAGCTCGAAGACCGGGTCGAAACGCTATCAAATTTGACGGACTATCCCCACAAACCACCACAAGTCTTTCCAGCACGTGTTGTCCTCACTTACGTGCTCACTGAGAAACTTCCCAGTGGGTCACACATCCTAGAATTTCCCCATGTCAAGCACGCTTAACCTTGGAGTTCTTATAGGATGAGCTTCCGAAAAGAAGATGCATCTTGGTGATATGAGTAGTACTAATCAAATCATATCAAACATATCAGGCACACACATTTTTGGGGATGCTACAATCTCCCCCACTTAGGGTCCTTGCCATCCCCGGCAAGGCCTACTTTGGATCGAAACCCCGGGCAGTGTGGATCCAAGAGGGGCTCGTACGGATTCAAGAGGTGACTCCCACCGACTTCGCGGTGTGCATTTTGTTCCGCACAGCACTTTGCTCCACACTTTCGGCCGGGTCCCGCTCTGATACCATTTGTAACGCCCCGAGCCCGAAGACCGGATCGAAACGCTATCAAATTTGACGGACTATCCCCACAAACCACCACAAGTCTTTTCCAAAGCCACGTGTTGTCCTCACTTACGTGCTCACTGAGAAACTTCCCAGTGGGTGTCACCCATCCTAGAATTTCCCCATGTCAAGCACGCTTAACCTTGGAGTTCTTATAGGATGAGCTTCCGAAAAGAAGATGCATCTTGGTGATATGAGTAGTACTAATCAAATCATATCAAACATATCAGGCACACACATTTTTGGGGATGCTACAATATATATATGGTGATAGGAAGCACTAGAATTAAAAGTGGAAATTTTACTTGTGAACTGGGGTTCTCATCAGTGACTCAGTGTAGCTTAATTTAAGTAGTTTAGTCATGTTACTTGGAGTTGGGACTAAAAGAAATGGCTTTGGTTTGAAAAAGAAAAAAAAATGGGTGATAGACATGCATTTGTCAACTATGCTAGAGAAGTTACATCAACAAGGTTAGATTAAGTGTAGTTGCTACTATGATGATTTAGAGTTGAATTACTCTCTTATCAGTTCTTTATTAATTAGATAGAGAAGAAATGATTTCGTATAAGTTAAACTGAAGTTTGGGTTTATTATGATGTATGTGAGTTGGGAGTAGTTTTGGTGGAATAAGAGTATTTTCTCATTTAAGGTCGTATGGAGGATTAATAATGTTGAAGAGTCGACTTGGGAACTTCGGGAAGAAATGGAGTTAAAATATATGTGGTTGTTTGATCTTCTCGGTAAGTAAAAATTTAAAATTCGGGACGAATTTTCTTTAAGGAGGAGTGATTGTAACGACCCGAACCATAGGCATTATTTTGATACATGTTTGAGTACGTATATATGGCGTGCGTAGCATCTCATTTCATGCTTCATATTTTACTTGTGATTAATTGTGTTAGTTTAATATTTTAATAATCTATTTGGCATTTTACCTATGTTAATAAATTAAGGAAGGGAGAAAGTGACACCCCAGTTATTTGTTCCATTTTGAGTATATATATTTTGTGTTTTAAAACTACGTTATCATTTTAAAGATAATAATAATAATAAGTAGTGTTCGGTTTAGAAATAATAATAGTAAAAGTAAGATAGTAATTTTTGGGTAAGTAGCATTTTATTATGAGACGGAGGGAGTAATAATAATAATAAGAAGAAAAGAAATATGGGGCGGATCTGTTTGAGAGATTGAATGTGATTGTGAAAGGTGGGATCCACTTTTCATGAATTGTAAATGCCAAGTCTCATGTTACGTGGCCTAATTGTTTTATCATGGCTGAGGTGTTATCTTTTTATGGAAAATTCTAGTATGACTCATTTAATCAGGAAGGAGAACCAAGGAGGAAGCAAAACCAAGTAAGAAAGGTAGAAGGGCCGAGAGAGATAGATAAAAAACCATGTCTTTACTCTGTTCCAAAAATTTCAATGTAGTTTTATTCATAAATTCATCATAAATCAAATACTTGTCCGTTTTCAATCCGTCTTCACCAAAATGTTCGGAAAGCCGAGGGGATCGCATCTAGCCGATTAAAGTCCTTATTTTCGAATTATTTTTGGTAAGTTATTATATTTTCTTTCCAAGCATGTTCATGTGATGTGTGAAATTAGATTTATGGAATATCTGTGTTGCATGTATCATTTGGCTAATTTTTCTTGGATGGGAATGGCTCTTAGAATGATTATAATGAAGGAAGGTTATGGTGGGTTTTGGTTTTAGAGAAAAGAGTAAGTTATTATAATTCCTTCTTAAATTCTTGTTCATTTGATGTTTAAGGTTACAATTGTTGATATAAAAAGGTTGCATGTAGTAATAGAATGTTTTCCCTGAATTGAAATGGACTTTGGGATGAGTATAATGAGGTGTTGGTAGAATGGTTTTAGTTTGAGGTAAAAGTGTAAGTTTAAGTTTCTTTGAATTGAAAGAGTTGTCAATGTATAAGGTTAGTGATATTTTAATTTTCATTATGAGAACTAATGTTGGGTAACCATAAAAGTTAAAGTGCTATGAAGAAGAAATCTTCTCAAATTGACTATGAGTTCAGGGCCCTTTCCATTCAAAGAGTTGGTGCTTAAATTTTCAAGGATTAAGGGACACATTAATTAATTCCCTTGGAGTCGTTCATAGCTACATAAGTGGTTGAGCTAGCTTATACTCTTGTATCACATGATGTGGAGGAAGGTCGACTACTAATGAAATATTGGCAGATAATTGTAGTTGCTTTGGTCATGAATTGTGATTAAAGAGTACTGTGTAATTGGGTTCTAGAAAGCATTGAGAGTAAAGCATCATTTATGTCGAAATTGTGTATGGTTGGCACTCTTAGTCTTAGGGTTCTCTGTTTTAAGAAATATGGACAAGGATAAGTGTGAGTATATGCATACATTCTTAATTATTATTTTAAGATAAAAGAAGGTTATTAGAAGACTAAATATTACATTAATTGGAGGATAAAAAGTCAGCTGCAATAGGGGAATAGAAAACTAATCTATTTTCTTGAGTTAAAATGTGTAGAAAAAGGCCATCATCTTGGGTAGATTTTTGGAACATGGTTTTAAGTGGGAAAGTACGCCGGCCCAAGGGATGAGAGTTTCCGTCCCCTTTATATTGATATCCCAGATTCATTCGTCCCTGCCTGAGGGGACGACTTAGGCCCTATGTGGGACGACTGCGTCCCCCAGAGAGAGGAAATTTCTGCCATGTTTTGTTGGTTCCCGGGCTTTTGAAGCAAATTATTCCTAACCATTTAGCATATATTTCAACCAATTGAAAATTATAATTTAAATACAATATATGGGCTACTAATTGATGTTTATATATACCAATTTGGATAAGGAGAAGATGGTTAAAAATGGGGATAAAGTAGCTTGGAACACTTGATGTCCATGACTCTTAAAAATTGTGCTTACTTGTGAAATTCATATTTAATTCACCCGGATTTGAAATTGAGTGCTTCTTGAGTCCATTTTGGATAATTTTTCAATATCTTTCCAATGGACATATTTTTCATAAGTTTCTAAAAGTATAACTATTGTTCCCAGAATGTCTCTTTTTGCAGCAGGGTTTAGTAAACCATTTTCAAAACTGGTTAAACTTATCAAATGAATAAGTAATTTATACGAACTCGAAATTGGATGGTTCAAGAGTCCAAATTGAGTATTTTTAGGTGATCTTTCAAATGGAATTGGTTTTATAAACTAAATCTGTAATGATCATTTCCAGATATTCTATTTTACTATTGTGGTGTGCTTATTGTAGTATGTGGAAATACTGGATATCCTCGAACTATAAGTTGTGATACTTCTTATTATGGATGATAATGTAACATGGCTTGTTATAGTAAATGTGTAGACCTTATGTGTTGCACATCTTGGACTTATTGCTACATTTTGATGTAATTGATAGGATTCCCTACTTTGGAATTCCTAAGTTAATTGAATTGGTTCAAGAATTGTTTAGCCTTCGTGCTATTTATGATGGATACTTGTTATCATCATTATTATGATTGTGTTATGATATTTTGGTATGGTTCCCTACTTTGGAATCATTCATTGTTGATTAAGCAAGTATGTTATTACTGTGCTTATTTGTGAAAGTCCAGCTGGTACTTATTTGTTGGTTGGGCGGTGTATGGGATTATAATGGCACCGAGCCGAGTTCGTTATAATCCATACTGTTTTGGGTTCCCAAGTTGCCCATCCATTGGCCGTGGTTTGGGTAGTGGGCTAGCTTCACTTTTATGGGTGATGTCTAGTTGCACATTTGGGTTGACTTTGTGTCATACCCCTGTTTATTGTTACTTTGATTGGTTAGGAACCGCTTCTTCAACAAGCTGTTCTTTGCTTGGATCGTGATATCCTTTTTGAGGATGAAACCTTGGCTCAGTATTCTTCTAAGTGTTACATTATTGCACTTATGTGTTATATATTTATATATCTTTCTTTGTGTGACAAGAATATGATATATATAAATATGATGAGATGTTGTTATATGCTTTCCTGATGTGATTGCATATCATATTGCTTCGTATATAATAGCTTCTTTGAGATTTTATCTCACCCCGTCCTTTTATTGTTTTCCTTAGACCGGGCGAGCCAAGTGCTATGCTACGTTGAGCAAGGAGGACGTCGAGTTGGGTATGTAACTTGGAAAAGTATAGAGTATTGGTTGCATTATATAAATGTATTGCCAATGGGGTAGTATCACTGAGATTTAGACTTTATGTCATTAGATTTGATAATGTTAGTGATTGTAAATATGATAAGTAAGGAGAGTAAGTTTGGAACTATGTTCCCTAAGTTTGTAAATGGTTTGTAAATGTGGTGTGTGGATTTTAAGCTTGATATGGTTAATTTCAAGTAGTATAGAAAAGTTTTTAAGTATAAAAACGAGGTTTTATATATTCAAAATTTAGAAAGGACATTTCAAAAGTTTTAAAGGAATTATGACGTCTTGCGGCGTGTCCCGGACGTGGGGCCAAGTAGGTCCCCGGTTTGGGCGCGTCACAATGCTCCACAAGGTTGCATTGTAAGGAGGTCACCACTTGATTATTATACCTTCTTCAAGTGGATGAGTTTAAAAACTCTCCTACTTTTGGTTTCTAGGCAATGTGGGATAAAGCATTACCTATTCACAAACTCTTCATAAACCCATTTCAAATTACATACTTTGAGCATTAATTTCTCATTCACCACAATTTGGTTTTGAGAAAAGAAATATATCACGTTAATCTACTCCAAATGTAGATTATAAATATGTAATTTAATTTTCATTTGCACAAAATGAAAATACATTTAATTTTAGTCAACTATTGGTCAAACCAATATTTCCAACACTTTGTAGAAGACAAAATGCAAAACTCTTGATTTGACTTAGGAAATTTACATATGAACCATAAGTCTTTTCATTTATGAGATTCTCAACCTAACACTCAGCAAAATATCGCAACAATTATTAACCAACTTGACAAAAATTGGTTCTTGATCATCATTTACATAATTTCAAAAACAAAACGACTTCGTCTCTGGGTCTCCAAAATTAATGTCCATATTTATTCACGATCAAGAAAAAAACTTAACTTTTGGGACAGGGTAGTACTAAATTCGATGTAGCGTACATTAAGCAATTATCTCATCCTTGAGGCAAGACCTAATTTTCACCTTCGCAATCCCGAAGTCACCTATTTGTAAAACATCACAACATTCGCTTTTTCCATCTGAAAAAAAGAAGAAGAAGAAGATACGAGTTGAATCAATGCGCAATCAAAAACATAAAATATGAGAAAATGATTTCTAATATTAGTACCTCGGGAGGCTTTGTTGTTGACGATAACACCTTAATTTTGGGGACATTTTCCTTTTAAAAAACTGATCTGATGAACATTATTCTGAGCATATTTCGGCTTGAATGGGGAGACCGACTTTGATTTTTCGATTATGACCACTAACACCTCGGCTCTGTTACACCGGTTGTCGGCGGGATGTTCGGACAAGACAAGCTGCCGTCACACCTGGCCGACACAACTACTACTTCATCCCCAACAACAAAGGTGGATAATGATAATGGGATCTGATCTTGGTAATCGGCTTTGTTGAAGCTGGGTAGGGGAATGCATGAGAAGATTCCTTTAGTTCGTCTCCGTGACTATGTGGTTCACACGATCAATGCTAAAAGTCCATCTCTCATCACACCCTCTCCTCAACTTCTCTCGGGTACTCCTTACTGCACATAGCATCACCTATATAAATTTGTGACAAGCACTAACTCGGGGAGGCGGAGGAGACCGAAGTCCTTTTGTGAGAAGGCTATGACCCGGACGACGAGATGGAAACAGGTCAATTCATGAAGAGAATTAAAGCTTTGGAAGATAATTGCACATGGACCTTGGAGCCTCTACCACCCGGGAAAAAAGGGCATCGGGTAATTGTCAAAGGGTCTATCACATGTCAAATATCGTTCGAAGCGAAAGTATTGAAAAGATTAAAGTCTCTACGGTTAGTAGTCTTCGAAAATCATCGAAAGGGAGGGGATTGATTATGTTGAAACATTTGCTCCGAGTTGCAAAAAATGGTCATTGTATGCGTACTGCCACTTTACAGCGGTTGCGGCTTCTAAAAAGTGGGAACTTCATCGATGGACGTTCACAATGCCTTCTTACAAAGGAGATCTTGAAGAAGAAGAAGTATACATGAAGCTACCTTCGGGTTTTGAATCCTCTAAACAAAATATGGTGTTTCGTTTGCGTAAGCCGTTATATGAGTTAAAACAAGCTTCAAGATGTTGGTTTGTGAAGCTAGTTGCTTTGCCTTAAAGGGGTATGGATTTCTTCAATCCTATTCTTATTACTCTTGTTTACCTCCACAAAGATGCTTTTCGGATAAATGTGCTCGTGTATGTTGATGATCTCATTATTTATGGGAACAATTTTGCTACATTACTTGCGTTCAAAGCCTATCTGAGTGATTGTTTTAAAATGAAGGATCTTGGGCCTCTTAAGTATTTTCTCGACATTGAGGTTGCACGAAGCACTCTTTGGATTATTTACGTGTCCAAAGAAAGTACGCTCAGGATATTATTTCAAAAAGCTGGATTATTAGGAGCCAAACCGGCGGACTTTCCTATTATCCAAAATCACAAACTAGAACTAGCTTACGACAAGGAGCTCTTTGATCCGAAAAATACGAGTCTACGGTGGGTCGTCTCATTTATCTTCTTTGTTACATGTCTAGATTTGGCTTATTCGGTACATATTAAGTCTCAATTTATGCGAACTCCTCATATTGAACATTGGGAAGTAGCCTTGCGAGTTGTTCGATACCTTAAGGGAACACTGGTCGAGGAGTTGATGCTAAATGTCCTAACCTCGCAGCTTTGGCATCACCAGGATGTTCAACTATCTATAAGACAATATGTAACCAATTTAATACAATTTTAAGATTGAATGTTTAAAAAGTGTATAGAATAAATTTGAATGAAACGAAATATTTACATATTTCCTTAGCCGGTTTGGAAATTCTCTGTCTGTCTAGTTGCCCCGGGGTAGAAGATCGTAGGCAGTGGCTATAACCTGCCAACAAGAGTAAGATTTTGCCCCGGGACCAAACGGATTGAAACCATCGGAAGCGAGATGCATAACCGTATATTTCTTGCTTCGAACGCCTTGAAAGTCGGGATAAGTCTCATCAAAGTGTTTCCATGCCTCCCCAACTGGGGATGAATCAACACACCCTCTTCACGCAAACTTTCCTTATGCCAACGCATTGCTTGCAGTAGATTTAGATGCGTAGAGGCGTTACGGTCTTGGAATCAACGGCATGTAACGCAGCGCTTATGTGGTTTGTTTTCTTGTGTTTTGAACTACCCCTCCGATTTGGCTTATATCTACTTTGTCCGCCAAATTGAACACTCTGTCTTACGTGAATCTTCCTTGTAGAGTAGCATGCGATCATTCTTACACGCATCCAATCTTTTCATAACATAGCGAATCTACCCAACCAACTTCTTTATCTCATAAAAGTTTGTAACCATCTTATTCTCTTTCGGCAACATCTACTTAATTGCTTTCGTGATACGATTATAAACGGGTAGCTAATATTGCAATCGGCCTTTATGTTAAGAAGCTCGGCCATAGCCTCCGGGCACTGGCGATCTCGCAACCTAGATAGACCTTCTCTTTTGCGAGTCGAGCATCAATAAATTTCTTGGGCTGCGGGGTTGGTTCTTGATGTTGGTTCTACGACCAATCGAATTCGGGACGAGTTTGGATCCCTAACCATATCTTCCATATTCAATGGTGGTTCTTCATTGTCTGAATAATAGGTTCGGGTTCGGGAGGTACATGAATATTCTGGGGGATTTTTCACAACATTTGTGCGCAATATCATTTGCTCACCATGACGAGTCCACCGTTTGTACCCGACTTCAAACCCGTTACACAGATGTTTACGAGTATCGATCAAGCTTAGATACTTGACATTACAACACGGTGCATGGACACCTAATCTTACCATCATTATTCATGTGGTAGGATTTGATTTAGCAAATTCAATAAACCCCTTCAACCCTCTTATAAACTCGGGATTGATCTTGCTATGATTCGGCAACTTTCGCTTGTACATCCCGGCTACGATCATCGTTAACGAGACATCACTCTGCATTGCAATCCATATATTATACGTACGCTCAATTTAATCGACGGATGAAACAAAATTGGGATGTTAATAATTATTTGATTTCATAATATATTAACGAGTTTAGAAGTAATTAACGTATTATCATTCCCTAAATTTGAATTACAAACTTAAAAGCAACACAGATCTTCTTAAAATAAATTTAAAGCTTCTAACTCATATTTAACAATATATTAAAAGATCTTCTTAAAGTGTCTAGGAACTCGTTCCCATTCCCGAACTCAAATCTCTACTCTTCCCTCCGCCTCGGTCCAGGAGGTCTTTGGTCCCGGGTATGTCGAAAAAGTCGGTCGACCTCGTCCTAGCTCGAGGTATCGTGTGAGCCGGTGGATCAATCAGTCGAGTAGCTCTCGATCTTGCTCTTTCTGCCTCAAGGCCTCTCTGCAAGCTATCACTTCGGGATCATTTCTCAAAGCGGCTCTCAGAAGCTCCGTCTCTCTCATGTCTATTTGCAATGTCGCCGGTGATTTCATCGAGTTTCTCTTGGCCTCTATGTCTCTTAATGTCAATTTGGAAGAAAAGTACGCCCCCAAAATACTCTCGGCGTCGAGCCTCTATCATCGGTTGTATAGGACCTTCTTGCTCCTCGTACCATATCGGATACTCGGTGGTCGAAATGTGATACCTCTAGTCGACGGAGTAGTGGTCGTATCGGAAGAAAGCCCTCTAGAAATTCTCTGCAAAGAAATGTGTAGTACTGAGGCTTAGTCATAATCATCGGCATGGTAGTAGTCGTCAGCTTTGCTCTCTCAAAGTCCGAGATGGTCTGCTTTGCGGGTATCCGTCTTGTCTGCTCACTAGAGTTGGAATGCAAAAGGATGATACATGTAGTCCGGAAGTCGGAAAATCAGCGGCTCGTCCTAAATATCTCTCATAGTCTGCAATCCCCATGCCGGAATCCAATAGTACGGGTTTGCGGTCTCATATCGGGCCAAGGCCTACCTCCTATGCCAACTCTCGGTAGCGGCATCCCTCGATATCCTGTATGTTGTCCGATCACCCAAGGTAATGCCGTCTGCCCTCGGCGTGCGAGATCAACGCAATCTCTCATACGGCCACAATGATAGTAATTTGGGGCTGCCTGAACCAATGTACTCGAATCCTCCGGCTAATCTATCAATGCGTCGTGGTATGTCTCCGCTAGCAACGGTGGAATGATGTCCATCGCTCCTGTCCAGTTGAATATGCCGGATGTCAACTCCTCGATCATTTGCTGATGATCTCTAACGACGTGGCCTGGACACACTCTGCGATGTAGCCCCGAGAAGTAGTGCGCGAGACGGGAATGAGCAACATGAATATATATCTAAGGAAGTGGATAGATCAAACGATCAGGGCTGGTCCGACTCAATACGGCTATATGAGTAAAGTCTATGAATCTATCGTCAACGACAATGTGGGATACCCGGTCTGGCTGATAATCCCGAAAGAATTCGAGATAGTTGCTCCGTAGCGATCGTCTGTGCTCGGGAAATGCCACAGTCTAGACTCGGCCACACTAGTCGGTGCTCGAAAATCCTCCATCGTTGGCATCGGATCGTTGTACGATAGGGTGAACGCATGTCGCTCCGAATCCCAAAGCATGAAGCAACTCGGAGCGAGATCCCAATCCAATCTTCCATTCTTTTTAGAGACCGGATGCATGGCATGATATACCTCATGTCAATAAGTTTCCGGTGTTGTTTTTGGTGAAAGCGCGAGAGTTCAAGAATGTCTTGTTGAAGTTGATACTCTCGGGAAACAATTTCTCCATTGTAATGCTCCATGATGCCTTAAATTGGAAATTTCTTTGGGATTTTTACCTATTAATATTGTGAATAATTGTAAACTGTTAATATTTAAAATTAGGTTTAGAATTGGGGTTGGCTTCTTAGTATCAACAAATCTTGAGCTCTAGTTCAAACTAAACTAAAGAATAATGGTGTCCCTACCTAACCACTTACGCCCTAGATATAACTTTATACAAATTAATTGTCATATAGGTTTCAAATTTTACAATTCTTTAGCAATATAATTATTAAGCAAACGGTATATGCTTCCAACCGACTTTAATCCAACATGAAACCTAATTAAGCGAGAACATTTTACTAATTTATTTTTATCTCTTGTTATAGCAATATAATTATTGTGCACTTTATTAATATATATTTCGGACGGCTTAGTTGGTTAGGTAGTTGAAATTCAACACTTGTTGACATGGAATCAATACCTACTCTATTCTTTAAGTGCTGTTTGATAAACCTATCCCATCCCGAAATGCACGATTATATGAAATGCAATTATCACTTTGTCTACTTGCTTTATAATCGAAAATAAAGAAATTTCGGCTTTTGGATAGACATAAATTATTACTATTGTGATTAATTTTAAATATTAATATTTAATTTTTGTTGTAAAATATATAATTTTACAATGATGAATTAAATTAACATTTATAAACAAGATGAGAGTCATTCTCATCCGCAACTATCAAAACCCTATCCAATCTTTGACCAAGAAAGACGGAAGCAAACAAGTTCTCATTTATGCAAGCAAAAGATTTTTGTTTAATAAGAAATTTTTCAGTTTCAACTTTGTCCTCTTCTCTCTAAGGATCTCAAACATCACGGCCCATGTTTGTGGCCGATTACTGTTTATTCTTCACTTTGGTGTTATACGGTCACAAGTAAAAACAAGGTAACAGAGTATAACACTAGTGAAGAAAACGGACCTTTGTCATAAACATGGCTATGATGTTTGAGATCCTTAGAGAGAAGAGGTCGGTGAAGCTGGAAAAAGTCTTATTAGCGACACGAAAATCCATTGCTCAAACGATGGAGAATTTGTTTGCTCTGTCTTTAAACGAAAGATGGACGGATTTTGATAGCTGTGGGTGAGAAAGACTCTCATCTTGTTTATATTTTAAGATGTTAACCACCAACCACAATACCCTATAAGCATTGCCATTTCTTCCTAATTTTAGACAATGATTAGGAGTCTAATTCCTTAACAATACTTCCATCCAAGTCTTCCTAATTTTAGACATTTACCCCCTCCCTCCCCCTTTGACTTTACATAAGATTCGACCTAAGGTGCATCTAGGGTGCCGGGATTGATATCGGGCGCTCGAAACGTGGCGGCATAATCACCGTCCGCGATGCCGTCAATTGCCCCAAAATGGGATCTAGAACCTATCATTATATTCCATGAGGTCCTCATGAATCTCTATGTTATTTTTAATGTATACATGTATCCCTCCCCTCCATAGCTTTAACATTAACTTTACTAGGTTAAGAAAGAAATGGAACATTTTATTTATTAACTTTACTAGGTTAAGAACTAGAGATTCATGAGGTCCTCATGAATCTCTAGTTCTTGAGCGGACAAGATTTTGTATTATCCGTAAAATCATCAAATAATGCGATCGACATAATCGCCCTTCAACTTAGTATGTAGTATTCCCATAATAGTCGATTTGATCATTTTATTTATTTACTTACTTACTCATTTTTATTTATTTTTTTATTTTGTTTGGGGGATAAGAAAAGAAATGGAACATGTTCATTCCTGCAACTCATTACACGTATCCAAACAACGAGAATCCTTTATCACATTTGGATCGAGTGTCATTATTACATTAAAAGAAAGGGTTAAGAGTGGCATTATACCATGCAAAATCGCCCTCTTCACGCGAGGAAATGACTTGCATATGAACCATGTGTGGTGAACGAATGAAATTTACAAAAGGAATGCCAAGAAGCGATAATGAAAGCACAGTGGGTATATTTACTCGATTACAAAGTATGGGACTATGGCTATATATGCCCATATGACAACTGACAGTGACTGGCAAGCAGCTTTGGACTTATTTTTATAGCACAATCTAAAACTAAGGTATTAAGCTGTGATATTTACACACATATAAGCCTAAGCTTTATACTCGCAAAGTTCAATAATTTATAGTGATGAGAAACACATTGACCTAAAGAGAATCTCAAAGATGAAACAGCATAACATCTCAATTTTCTCGGATAAGGCGTGCAAAAGAGGAAAAATAAGTGATTGAAAAAGCACGCAGGCAAAATAAAGAAAGTTACGGCATCGGCCCCAGCCAGTTAATCAACTGGTGAATTTTGGGTTTTAATTTGTAATGTCAGTCCATAATTAATCAACACAAATTGATTAGGGTGATCAATAACCCATAATTAATCAACACAATTTGATTAAATTGATCGAGAGATTCCGACCTTGTTCGTGCGTTCTTGATAGGGACGGGGCGGTCGTGGCGGTGATGCAGGTTAAGAGCGTCAGAAGCAGAGATGGAGGGAAGGAGAAACGGAGACGGTGGAGAGGTGGACGGCCTGGGCGAGGTGGACGGCGGCGGTCCGCGAGAGGCCTTGTGGAAGGAAAGAGAGAGCTCGTCGCGGGAAGAGAGAGAGAAAGCGGGAAGAGAGAGAGAGAGAGAGAGAGAGGGTTTGCGTACGGATCGATGTAATTAGAGGGCGTCAAAATTTTTATTTATATTTCACCTTTGACGGAATATTAGTCGGCGAGTAATCACGGTGGTAATGCGTAATCACGCGGATTGATGGCATGGCATGCAGCAGAGACGAAAATTTCCGCATTTGGTTTGAGTGCTCGACGGAATGTTCAACGCTAAACATTAATTATAGTGGCGGAAGCTAGATTTCGACGCTAGAATCAATATTTAACGGCGGAATATTCCGTCGTTGAATAAATATTAATTTTTAATTTAATATAAAACATTGGTATTTTAAATATCTTTATTTTTATTTATATAAAACATTAAAAATTATTTTAAATTACTCTCAAAAAAATAAGCCAAAATCTTGTAAAAAACTAGTATTTTCGTAACATAAGAAAAACATAAGTTTTAAAGCTATAAGTCTAATATAATAAAGTGATGAGCGTTAGAAAACTTGTTATTTATATAAAACATTTTGAAAAATGCTAGTTTTCAAAGAGTTACTCAAAAAATAAATATGAGTCAATAAATATTATTTTTGAAAAAATAAATAAATCATAAATATTAATTAATTTTTAATTTAATAAATAATATTCATTATTTTTTATTTATATAAAACATGAAAATTATTTTTAAATTACTCTCAAAAAAAATAAATATGAGTCAATAAATATTATTTTGAAAAAATAAATAAATCACTAAATATTAATTAATTTTAATTTAATAAATATCATTATTTTTATTTATATAAAACATGAAAATTGTGCAAATTTACGTCAAAAAATATGTATGGAGTCAATAAATATTATTTTCAAAAAAAAATAAATAAATCATAAATATTAATTAATTTTAATTTAATAAATATCATTATTTTATTTATATAA